>JAGKQL010000038.1:1567512-1581160 GCA_018398635.1 Cyprinodon brontotheroides
TGGCTTGGCTCCGCCGCTGCTTCATAGACTCAGTGAACGCCGCTTTCAGGAAATCCTATACACTACTGTTTATGCCTTTAAAAACATTCTAAATGACTTCGCTTCGAGTAAATTCTGATGCTACCCCACTCAGGACACTTGGAATACATTGACCTACAGTATGGAGGAATATTGACGCTTTTTTTGTTGGACTTTTATGGACCTTTCCTCGGGCCTATAGACCTCCATTATTTGAATGTCAGCAGACAGCAAGAAGCCTCCCTAGATCTCCAGATGCACTTGAGATATCAAAAAGTACTCCAGAATGTGTGGTGTTCAGCATGGGGTGAGTAGAAAATGAAGGCTAATCATGTTTTGGGTGTACTATTCCTTTAATGAAGCTTAAACCAAACTAAACACATCCTGCTCCACTTCGCCCCCTTGTGGCCGTTAAAGGAGAGCATCAGGGTTATTATCGCGCCTCCTCTTCAGCCTGACTGTAGATACGTCCTTCATCAGTCCCTCTGTGGTTCTGTCTGTCTCCCTGTCCTCGCCTCCCAGCATGCCCATTCACGCTGCAGTGTTTCTCTCCTTTTCCTCCCAGCTCTCTCTGCCTCTTTCCGTGTCTCCTCTTCCTCCAGCGCTCTTCCTCGGTAACCCTCTCTATGACCTCTTCCTGCTGACTTCCTGTCACGAGACGCCAGGATGGCTTCGCGGTAAGAGATGAAAGGTGTGACGTTTTGATCAGAGGACAGAGAATCCAGAATATCGCCTCAGAACTTCACACTGCAAAAAAATCTAGAAATAAGTCAAGATTACTTCAGGCCACACTTTGATACCTCATTATTAGATTTTGCTACCATGGTTATATTTCTTTATTCATATTTTACTGTAACAATGTTTCTATAACTGAGCTCTGACAGTTTTGTTAGCATCGCTGATGCCTCCCATCACCTTGTTTACATGAATACTTCTATTAATTAATATGTTTTTATGTTTTCAATCATAGATTCATTCTGTTGCAGGTTTCTTCTAATTTTATTAAATAATCTATAATCAGAGGTTTAACCTTAACTGGTTCTGCTGCTGAACTAAACAAAGACTGTTATCATCTCGCAGCTTGTGGGGGGGGCTACGCCGAGCCCGACATCACCCAGTGCACCCCCCACCAGTCCTTCAACAGCAACGCGCCGCACTACGCAGAGACCGACATCGTCCGGCTGCAGGGCGTCACCGGCAGCAACATGTACGCCGTCCCGGCGCTGACCGTGGACTCGCTGACCAGGAAGGACATCTCCGCCGCCGAGTTCCCGCGCCATCAGCTGATCTTCAGGGAGAAGCTGGGGGAGGGCCAATTTGGAGAGGTGAGGGACGGGTTCAGCATCTCTGGAGGACCTCAGGAGGAAGATTCCTGCTCATCAGCTGCTGCTCTTCTCTGCAGGTCCATCTGTGTGAGGCGGAGGGACTCCCAGAGTTCCTGGGGGAAGGATCGCCCCTCCCTGACAGAGACGGGCGCTCGGTGCTGGTGGCGGTGAAACAGCTGAGGGCCGACGCTACGAGTCAGGCCAGGTGAGCTGCTTCCTCCTCATCATCATCATCATCAGATTATAGGATGGATTTAACCCAAACCAAGCTGATCAGAGCAGACAAACACCGGATACGTCTCAGTAAAGTAGAATTTAATTCATTTTAATAATTCTATTAAAATACTTCAAGTTTATGAATGAAAAGTTTTACTAGTTTTGCAGGGGTTGTTCAGCAAAGGCTTTTGGGTCTTAGATCGTAGAGATATATTGTTAATTAGTCATAATATTAATACAGTTTAAAGACGCCAGTCCAGATTTTCATATCAGTGCATCCCTGCTTCTGATAGGACATCAGAACCTTTATAGAAGGTTGTTTATTTATGGACCTGATGAGGTCGCATAATCCTAGGAAAGAAGTAACTAGTTTACATGTAAAGTCAATGGTTTACCTGCATCAAGGTGCAGCAAACGATCCTGCAGCGCATTAGAGCAGCAGGAGCAGAGCCTCATGAGCATCTGTGGCACGTGAAGCGCTTCAGAAACAGCAGCTGCTGAAGTTGGAAAAAATGTAACTTTAGCTGCATCAGCCAATCAGAGAAGCTGATATCTGGGAGCTGGCAGGGAGTCCGACACAGCGCTGCTGATGCAGAGCGCTATGATCACTCCTTTGAAACAGTTTATTAACCCCTAAATTAACTTCAAACGTAGAAACCTTCTGGCAGAATATGTTTGCTTTTCTTATTCTGGTTCCTGCAGTTTGGATTACGTACGTGAAAAACACCTTCCAGCTGCTGGGAATAGCAGCGAGGAAAACCATGAAGTGGCTCCCGGGCTAATGACTCAGCTGCTGCTGGGGATTCCACAGTGACGTGCGTCCAGCCCCGGTATGTGGGGGTCTGAGCGGCTCCCACAGAGAAATAATCTTTGAAGGCAGGATGGTAATCTGGATGAACTGACTGCACAGACCATGTTTTCAGGAGGAGGACTTTCTCACTTCAACATAGATTCTAACTACTTTTACCCGCTGATCACAGCTAATATAGCCGCCATTGTTCCAGGCAGAGAAAGGATAGGTAGCTCCGCCCACCGCGACATCAGACCCACTTTACCACCGCGCAGCCAGCCAGCAGCAAAGACGGCTTCAGCTGCACGATCAGAACTAACCTGAGTGAAGTTGGCCCCCCCACCTTCTTCAAATCAGACCGAAATGGGTGTCAATTAACTCTGGGCTCCGTTTGTGCAGCAAAAACAGATGTTAACTGACCTTTAAAGACCTCTACAAAATATTATTAATATCTATTGAAATGATAGCAGTACAAATGAAAATTGCCATACAAAAATATAAAATTTTAGAAATACTGTATTTTACATATAAAAATATTTAAAAATAAATATATTCAAAATTTTAAAATGCATATTTTAAAGAATATATTTTTGTACTGCTATCATTTTAATGATAATAATAATTGTTTGTGGAAGCAGCATCAAGGTCAGTGAACATTTGTTTATTCTGAAACTCTGAATTTCATATAAATTATAAGTTGCTAACCTATGATTATATAATTTTGATAGCGGCACAAACGAAAATTTTTGCTGCACAAACGTTTTACATTAATTTTGTCTGATTTGAAGAAGGTGGGGGGGCCAACTTCACTCAGGTTCAGAACTTAACTTGGACAAGCATCAAAAATGAAGCAGTGTGTGCGTTTTAGCTGCTCCTGCTGCGTGAGGTCTGAACGTAGCATGAGATTGGAAAGTTTAGTGGAAGGAAAAACTGGCCTAGAATCAAACTGCACAGTAGGGCTGACCTCAGCTTGGTGAAGCAACACTTCTTCTAGAGTTTTGGGGAGAATCAGAACAGATCAAACAACAGAACCTGTTCATGACTACAGCTGCAGAAATCTCCTGAAACGCTTTCAAGATGCAGAGATTAAAGCTAATGGAGATCAGACCAACTGGTCACATCAGTGTCTGACTAGAGGAGCAAAAACCAACTTTAGATACAAACTGAAATATTTCCCTCTCTAATGAATCTCTGTCATTTCTGAGTCACAGTTTATAAACACTTTTTCTAAAATCTGAAACGTTTTAATAATAATATTTTATAATACATAGACTGGTTCCTGTCTGCTTCTGTTCTGAGTTTAGGTTCCGACTGAAGACAATAAGCTCTGAATATTTCTCCTCCCCTGTCCTCCTCCCCTGTCCTCCTCCCTCCCCTGTCCTCCTCCCCTGTCCTCCTCCCTCCTCTGTCCTCCTCTGTGTCCGTCCCTCAGGAACGACTTCCTGAAGGAGATAAAGATCATGTCCCGTCTGGACGACCCAAACATCATCCGGCTGCTCTGCGTCTGCGTCTCCTCCGACCCGCTCTGCATGGTGACGGAGTACATGGAGAACGGAGACCTGAACATGTTCCTGTCTCAGCGGGAGATCGAGAGCACGCTGACGCACGCCAACAACATCCCCTCCGTCAGGTGGCCCCTCCTGCTCTGGTCGTTATGTCCAACCTTCTGTCCTTCCTCCTCCTCACCCCTGACTCTCTCCCTTCCCTGCAGCCTGTCGGATCTCCTCCACATGGCGGTGCAGATCTCCTCTGGGATGAGGTACCTGGCGTCTCTGAACTTCGTGCACAGGGACCTGGCCACCAGGAACTGCCTGCTGGACCGCCGCCTCACCATCAAGATCGCCGACTTTGGGATGAGCAGGAACCTTTACAGCAGCGACTACTACCGGATCCAGGGCCGGGCCGTGCTGCCCATCCGATGGATGGCCTGGGAGAGCATCCTACTGGTGAGGAGGGGGGGGGGACATATAGATCAGGAGTTAGCATCTGTCCTCAGATCGCTTTTTATTTTATTTTTTAAATCAATCAGAGCAGAAACAATCCTTCAAATATCACTAATTATCTTTTTAATAGTTTTTACATTGTTTTAACAAGTAAAACTTGCAGTTTGTTCATTTCCTTCCGGATGTTCCTCCATGTTCCTACTTGTGGTGCAGATAGTAATGTGGAAAATCCTCTGAAAGGAAAACTTTATTCAAAGAATCCAAAATCCTGTTAAATAGCTGATCAGAAAAACCAATGAGGAACAAAGACAGACTGGAGGTATTTAAATTACTGAAAAATGAGCAAATCTGTGCTGGAAATATAACTGGTGCATCAACTTAAGCATATTTAGTTACATTAAAAAATATATTTTTATTTATTTTTTTTTTAATTTTATTATTATTATTATTTTCTTTTTTTTCATGTTAGTATTGAAGGACATGATGTGACTAAAAAGATGACTAGAAACTAAAAGATGCATGAAATAAAAATTCTTCAACAGAAAATAACTTTAGTTAAAGTAAAAATTACTGAAAAGAAAATTATTTAAGTAAAAGTGAAAAAAATACTTGGGAAAGTAAAAGTATTTTTGTAGATAGAAACAAGTAAAAGAAACGGTTTCTCTCTTCGTCTCTTTGGGTAAAAACAATGGAGGTAGAATTAGTTGAAAGCCGCTTTAGAAATTCAAAGAACTCAGAGTAACACAATAGCTGCGTTGTATAACACCATGCATCCTCTACCGTGCTTTTGCAGAGAAAACTAGAAGTTCTTTCTGTAAGAAAGCGGTGAAATATGTCTGAGAGGGAAACTTAATAACTAAAATTCATTGGGTCCAAATCACCTACAAGCTAAAACTCTGCTTTCCCACCAATAAAGCAGAATGCATATTTAGAATTAAATATAACAATAAATATAGAAATAAGCATCTCATCCATTTAGAGAAACTAATGGATGAAATAGATTTCTTGTTTACAGAAATAAATCCATGTACAATAAGTTCTGCTCATATTTTAATTTGTAGCAAATAAAAATTAATCAGATTATTAAGAATAGTGAAAATATTTTTTAAAGTCTTGATTAAATAAAAATACTTAGTAAAGTGCAGATCTTTAATAACATGTTGCTGCAGATCAGCTGAAATCTTAAAGGTTATCTTACAGTTATTTTGTATTAAAGGACTGCCTGCCGCGCTGTGATTGGTCCGTCTGTTTTGAGCCTTACTGGCTGACTGGCAGACGTGAAGCAGTCAGTCAGCCTGGCCTGGCGAGAACAACGAATCTCTTCAAAATAAAAGCGCTGCCATTAATTTTTTTCACTCCCTTCATTGTTAAATTTAAGTTATATTTTTAGTATTTTGCAAGATAAATCAACAGTCTTATCAGCTTAATTATTTTACATTTTCTTTAATTTGTTTACTCTAGATTTATTTTTTTTATTCTTATTATTTCATCATATCCAGCTCAAACATTACACTCAAAATGTTTTTATTTATTTATTCTTGTAGAAAATGTTTATGTTGCTCTTATAAAATAATCTTTTCATTTATGGTTCTGTATTTTGTTTATGAATCTATTCTTCAGTCCGCACTAATCAGTTTCTGTCAGTCAATAGTCTGATAACTGTGAGCTGGTTCAGCACCCAGTGGATGAATAAAGGTTCAATAAGGAAACTTATTGATAAGGAAGCTTCCTTCCTGTTAATGAAGTTGGTTGAATTATTATGAATCTGCTTTTTTTCAATATATAATGGGTGAATTTTTAAACATTCACCGTCATCCATCTAACCTAAGTCTGGTAAAAAGCCACAGCCAATCTGACAGATTTATATCAGAGAAAAATCAGCTGCTGATGAAATCATGAATCTAAACTCAGCAACACATTTCTGCTGCATTCAGAACTAAAGTTTGTTCTCCTGAAATGAGAAGTTCTGAAGGTTCTCCTGGTTCCTCCAGGGTAAGTTCACCACTGCCAGTGACGTGTGGGCGTTTGGCGTGACGCTGTGGGAGATCTTCACTCTGTGTAAGGAGCAGCCCTACAGCCTGCTGTCGGACGAACAGGTCATCGAGAACTCCGGCGAGTTCTTCCGGAACCAGGGCCGACAGGTGAGACGGATCCGCTCAGAACGGAACCACATTCTTTCTCTAAAGAGCTCTGATGCAGGGGCGGATTTACCATTACGCAAAACTAGGCGGGTGCCCAGGGCCCCGAGTTCCTGGGGGCCCCATAAACCTCCTTTTACATGTATGGTTACTACAGGTATTATTCATTTATGCACATTAATTATGTTTTTGATAAAAGTCCTTTTTCTAAAATGACATCAGAACCAGCGGGGGCTGGTGGAGTTTTCTCCAGGGGGCGCTATAAATCCAAAATAGATTTACACCAAAAACCAATCAAATGTATACTAAGTATATTTGTATGAATGCAAACAACAAAAAACAATACAAAAACACTTTATAAAACAAAACATAATTTCATGTCCAGGTTTACTTTTTGTACATAAATCTTTCCCTTCTGAGGCTGTGAAAGTAAATCTGTGTTTCCATGCTCCAATATGGCGTCAGCTGGAAAGCTAAAAAACATAATAAAATTGTGCTTAATAAAGGAGCCGCTTTTTATATATTTTTAATATATAAAACTATTTACTCTGAGAATGTGTTTATTTAAGAGCAACTATGCAAATGAACAAAAGCATCTAGAAAAAGTAGATTATATTCTATTATTTTCCATGTGAATCCCAAGATTGTTCATTATTTTTCTAAAGAGTGCTTTAAATCAGTCCTAGCTGTCTTTTATCCATGCTGGCTCAGATCCTGATTAGGGATGCCACGATGCATATAATGGGCCCCCTATCGGTATCGGCCTTAAAACTGAATATCGGACATCGGCCACCCCACCGATATTTAACCCGATATTTGATCAACTTCTGAGTTTCTAAAGTCTAAAAAAAATAAAAAATACTACTTCTTCTTCTTCCTCAAAAAACTTCTTTTTACAGAATTAAAAACTTTTAAAGACGAGGAAAAAAATATTGATCCATTAAAAATATCCCAATATCTTCATATGCTGATATATATATTGCCATTTAAAAAACACCATATCAATCTCTTTTTACTAATGAAATATTGCTATATGTCATCGTTATGCTACGAAATCCCCGAAAATTCACCAAATGTTGCCATATTTTTATATGTTGATATATTGCGCGTATCGATCTATTTTACTAACAAAATCTCACAAGAATTTGCAAAATATCACGAGTTTGTAACAGAACCATGAAATTTCACCAGATTTTGAAAGTAAAAATAGATCGAATGCACCGTTTAAAAATCTATTTGATATCAGCATATGAAAATATATTTGAGTATATTATTTTTCAAAGTGTCAGAAATGGATAACAAAACTGCTATTTTCAATGACTACTTATTTTGTCCAGCTTTAACACCCGATTATCGATATCGGTTATCGGCTACATGAGTTTTAAAATATCGGCATATCGGATATCGGCCAAAATCCCAATATCGTGCATCCCTAATCCAGGATCCGGACAGAAAAAGAGTTCAGAGGAGAAGCAGAATACAGCGTTAGCAGTTAGAGTAGCCTTGTAGCCAAAAGCAGGTCCTGGAAAATGACGTTTCTTGCAGCGTTTCTTTCTCTCTCTCTCTGATGTGTCTCTTACTCCTGCGACGCGACCTGTCAATCATCACATAACCTTCTGCACTGTAGCATGGAGGTGGTGAGAAAATACGCTTCATGTAAGTTTGGATCACACCAGAGCGCTTTTCCCCGAGATCTCCTCTCCCTTCCTTGTATTGCAGAGGATCTCCTGCACATGGACAACTTTTAACGAGAGTCAATAGGCAAAGATTTTATGCCTCCTAGGGCGGAAATACGTGACCAAAAGGATGAAAAATGAGGCTTTGCTAGTCATTAAAGATTAAATATGTATCTTACCATATCTAAGAAATACATATTAACATATTTCTGAAATATTTCAATTTTAATTCTAAAAAATGTAATTATAAAAATAAATCTATGTTTTTATGTCTTAATCAGGGTCATTAGGTGGGTGGGATGGCGCTTTTCCTGTATTCTAATTGACTGGGGTGCCACTGATCTGAACACGATTTATACATTAAAGGTATACTATGCAACCGGTGTTGATTTTCCAGCTGAGGCTCCCCAGAGAGGCGAAAGTAAAAAGTGCACTGTCGTAAATATGCTCAGCTGTTCTCCAGAAGTAGCCAAGTTGTTTTGGAGCTTAAAGGGAGACAGAAGTAACATGACCAATCACCATGTCTACTCGCGTAGAGAGCCCTTTTCCTATTTCCTGCCTGCTCCGACATGGACTTTTGCTGTTTTCTCACTGGTTTCGCCATGATAATCTTGCAATAAATATAAGCCACTGTGCTAGCAATGAGCATGCCTTTCTCTGGGAAGCAGTAGCAGTTCTCGCCGTAAAGCAAGGGCGACTCTCTCGCGATGCGCGAGACTTCTGAGCCTGTGGGGTGCAGGCCTTCCCAGGGCCCTACCATTGCAAAGGATGGTATTTCCCCTACAGACCACCACAGGGCGCCGAGAAAACCTTTGTCTCGACCTGAAAATGACCCTCATTTAATCATCTAAAAACGTTATGGAACACATTAATTAAACTGAAAAATGTTGCATAGTGTGTCTTTAAGTGTCGTCCCAATTCAGAGGGCCCCAGGTACGCTCTTTTAGCCTAGGGCTCCATAATTCTCCTAAATCCACCCCCTGCTCTGATGTGAAAGGTGTTCTGCATTTGACCAGAAGGGGGAGCTGTTGTCCATTTTTTTTTTCCACTGAAGTGTCTCCCTGTGATCTCTGACCCAGATCTTCCTGTACGCCCCCCCTCTCTGCCCGCCGTCTCTCTTTGAGCTGATGATGCGCTGCTGGAGCCGGAACATCACGGACCGACCCACCTTTGAGGGACTTTACCAAGCCCTGAGGCCCCACGTCAACCAGTGAGCGCTCCGCCTTCCCCCAGCTGCTGGGACTCCTGCAGGGGGACGGACATGGACATGATGGACCCGGGTTGTTCTGAGAACCGGGCCAGCTGAGGTCCGATCCGACGGAGGAGGCGGACGGAGGAGGAACATTCAGTCTGTGGTGAACTTCACAGCTTCATCTTCTCCTAAAGGCCCAGAGGAACTTTAATCATTTCTATTGTGCGCCAGATGTTGCCTGAAACCCCACTTCCTTCCTGTCCTTGGTTTCCGTGGAGACCAGAAAGCAGACAGACTTCAGTAGTCGGTAGTTTTTTCCGTCTGTGGTTCTAGTTGTTGTTGTAAAGCACTGTCTGTGTCTCAGTTATTCGTGTTCTAAGATAATAACCCACACTGGAGTAAAGTCAAAGTGTAGCGTAGAGTTTTTCTTTTTCAGGTTTTATTTTGTCTTTTCCTGGTTTGACGTGTTTGGTCATGCTTCCTGTCTTCGTCCCGTAATCTTGGAACAAAAACCACTCCTGCTACCAAAGACAATTCAAGATCCTAAATTAATATTAGAAGATTATTTTTTACAATGTTTAGATACAAACTGTTGGAAATGTTCAGAAAATGTTCACGATTTTTGGTTCCTCATTTTAGAAAGCTAAACTTCCATAGATCTGTTACACATAGAGTGAAACATCCAGAACACAGAGACCGAAAGCCTCTACTTTATAACATGATGGGCCATATTTTGCTCCTGAGGCCAGGATAACTTTCCCTGCTGAGTTCGGACGATACCACAGCTCTTAAGGCCGGACTTACGCAAACAAAAATGGCAGCAACCATAACATTCAGGAACTTATGTTCCTGGACAGCGTCCTCCGCCAGAATTTCAATGAGAGCCTCGGTTTCGGCATCATCCCAGGTCGCACCACGCTCTTTTGATGCCATCTATTGTTAAGCTGATAAGAAGCTCACTTTGTGAACGGTGCAGCAATCTGTGACGAAAAACCTGCGAAATGAGTCACCTGACTGTAAATAGGAGATCAGAGAACCGAGCAACACCTGAACCGCGGCGAGCCCTACTGTTGAACTAGTGCTACACTGGAAAACCGATCTAGAAATAAGTGAAAAGGCCTTAAATTCAGCGTATTTACCCTTAATTCGAGTAGGAAAATAAGATAGTTTGCCAATGGAATGACTATTTTTACCCTTAAAATAAGATATTTAGATAAAATGCACTTGAAATAAGACAATTATCGGTGTTTTCTTATTTTAATCGTAAATTGTTTTGTTCCATTGGCAAAATGTCTCTTTTACATCCTTAATCCAAGAAATAATGCACTAATTTTAAGAAAAAATGAAAAAACAAAATTTCCAGTGTAGATTAGTCTCGGTTCGGTTGTGTTCCATTTAAACTCAGTTATCTCAGTTAAGGTGGATTTATACCCAGAAAACCAGGTCGTCGCGTGTGTCGCAGTAAACGCAAATATGACGCCTTATTCAGACACTCTGCTGCACCTCCACAAAATTGTAGGTGACTGCAGACAGGAGGCCTCTGATTGGTCAAATCTAC
The DNA here is from genome assembly GCA_018398635.1 of Cyprinodon brontotheroides. Lineage (NCBI taxonomy): Eukaryota > Metazoa > Chordata > Actinopteri > Cyprinodontiformes > Cyprinodontidae > Cyprinodon > Cyprinodon brontotheroides. The sequence goes on from JAGKQL010000038.1 coordinate 1,578,369, forward strand.
ATCAGTTTGATGCGTTACCGGCTTCTTTTGTTTGTATGACCTCCATTGTGGAAAATAACTCGTGAAATTGGACCAGCTAGAAGAGCGAAGTGCGGGAGAACCCAGACCATGCTTCAAAATTGGGCAAAAATCAAATATATCTGTGATAAGCTGACTGCGACACACTGCTGCGGGACTATAACCAGCCCTTTCCAGTGCTCCGACCGTTCTCGGCGCGGTTTCAAAAGGGTCGTGTAAACGGGGCTATAACATCTATACGCTCTCAGTCTGGGTCAGTAGACGACAGCATCCAGGACGGTTTCACTGACACCATCCACAAAGTAGAAGCTGATTGTTTACAGAGTTCTGTATTCAAGCACAATCATAGAAAGTTCAGTGGAAGGAAAAAGTCTGATAAGATGAGGTTCATTATCAACCGGGGGAACCGCAGCCTTCAGGGGATTTTCAGTCAGAAAATCTGGATTTTTTTGGAGATTTTAAGATCCATCAGATCCTACAAACTTAAAATCCTATAAACATCTGACCAGTTCTGAAAAAAATAGAACCAGACGGCTGTTCAGGGTCCAACATTTTCTTTTTAGATGAAAGTAAAGTTTGTTTTAGCAACAAAGGTCCGACAGACAGAAGGAGGAGTGGAGAGGACCAGAAGCCACCATGCTGGAAGTCCAGAGGGGCCGTCTCATTGCTGGTTCTGGGTTTTCAGAGGTCCACATTTATTACAGTCATCTGACAGGTTATTTTCAGCCTTTCACGCTTCCTTCTCCTGAGAAGCTTTATGGAGGTACTGGTTTCATTTCCCAGCAGGACTCGGTACCAGCCCATACTGCTAACGGTGCCAAAAACTGGTCCAATTACCATGTTTGTTCTGCTCTGAACAGAACCAGAGAATCTATAGAGTATCATCCAGAGGAAGACATGAGACACCAGAACCAATGCAGAGGGAAGCTGCAATCTAAGTAAACTGGGCCTAAACTGGAGCTCAGCAGAACCACAGGCTGATCTCCTCCATCATTAACGCAGAAGGAGCCCAGACCAAACACTGAGGTTCTTTAGTTCTCCATCATTGTTAACTAAACTACAAGATAAAGGTTTGAAATGTTTCACTGCTTGGGTCGTTATTCTATATGAGGGAAAGAAAATCTCAATATGTTTCTAGATATTCTAGGTTTTTTAGCTCTAGTTTGAGGATTAAAGCGAAGAGGAAAAGCAAAGGTCAATTTAAAGCCGTCTGTTGAGTTCTGCAGGTTTTGCTTTAACCCTTTCAGCTCCGATCAGACCTGATCTCCTCCTCTTCCTCATCAAAACCAGACAGACGGAGGCAACAAGTTCAAGTTGAACAATGTTCTAAAACCATTAGACAGCAGAACAGAAACGTATCTTTGTACTTTTTCTAATGTATAAAGTGCTGCACTGTCATCGAAAACACCAGTGCTGCTTTAGAAAAAATCGAAATCTAGATAAGTCATATTTTATTAAAATGAGTTAATTTTTTCTTGAATTGAGGAGGTAAGTGAGACACTTTGCCAGTGGAACAAGACAATTTACATTTAAAATAGGAAAAAACAATTGCTTTGTTTTATTATCTAATTTATCTTATTTTAAGCGTAAAAATACTCATTCCATTGGCAGAGTATCTTATTTACGTGCTCAAATTAAGGCTAAATACACTTCATCTAAGAAATGTTGACTTCTTTCTAGATCGTTTTTGCAGTGTGTTTTAACCAATCCTGTGTGAGATCTTTGGACGTCTCTGAATCCCAAAGCAGTTGTGCAGGAAAGCTTTTCTCTTCCTCTTCTTTCCACCGTTTCAGATGGAAACCGTCTCAAACAGAAGAATCTGTGTAAAGCAGAGGATGATGGCGAGTTTCCTGTGAGACAAACCTTAAAACCTGTTAAAAATGTCTGATCCTGTGATAAACTTTAAAGTTAAAACATAAACTATATTAAAGTTCTTATTTTATAACTAAACCTGCCGTCTCACTTTGGTTGATTGTGTTTCAGCAATGATATAAAATAAACAACTGCACCTTAACTATCACTGGTTTAATCCAGATTACAGGAAAGGACTCTTTAGTCAAAGCGGTGGACTCCATGATCAGAGCTGTCTGAATAGTGCCTGCAGTAAGGAATTCCTATTATGACTCCTTCAGTTTAGTGAGCTAGAAGAGTCATAATGATTCAAACTAACACATAAAATATTAATATTCACACTTATTTGTGATTTTTGCACAATTATATCTTCATTTATAAACTACCATCAGTCTTTGGACATCATTGCATTTCTGTTTGAATTTTAGAGACTTTATGCACAAATGCTATGGTTTGCAATAAATTAGGTCACTTCATTGTTTTATCCAGCAACAGAAATGTTTTGCATATGATAGTTATATTGAAGAATTGGATGTGGCTGCAGCAAACAGAAAGACGCGGAGACTGACCACATTGCAAACCAATACCATATTTGGACGCCATATCCTGTTCCAGCTCTTCATGTTTTGTCTTTGTTGATTAAAAAAAATCACTGTTGTTTCTAGTTTTTTAAAGATAACGTTTTATAACGCTATATTAAAATACACAAATGTTCCGCATTTAAAAACCCCAATAAAGTAATGATTAAATAAGAACAAGAGTGCAGTGGAAACAATCTCACCGAGCATAAAGGCCTTAAAAATAAAACATTAATTAATTAATTACGTCCAAATGACGTCCATTAAATCAAGACTCTGATTTAGTCCAGACAGAAGCATGGTTGTGTCATGGGAGCTCCAGTGTCACCAATTGGAGAATCTTTA
>JAGKQL010000038.1:1581392-1601671 GCA_018398635.1 Cyprinodon brontotheroides
TTTGTTATTTTACTAAAATTGTACTGAGGGCAAAAGTATCTTTACTTTTTGCTCTAAATTCTACTCAGAGTAAAAGTAAAATTACCCATCTCAAAATTTACTCAAGCTTAAAAGTACAAAATTACTTCATTTAAAATGTAATTTGAGAGTAAAAGTTACTTAGTTACTTTGGAGTTATTTAATGCAAAAAAAGGATGAGTCATGAATGGAATTGAGCACAAGGTGTTTTAATCGCATTTCAGGGCATATTTCAGTGGAAATCCACACTTGCAAAAGATCAGCTGGGCTAAGGAAAACATACTTCCTCACAGCACAAGGACAGTCACAACCTGAAACCATAAAGTGCAAACTATTTTCAATCCTACTGTCCTAACAGACACCATGATAACTAACTTACCGCCAGCTACTTTTACGTAAAAAACATTATTTTTTAAAAGTCAAAAGCTCTAATGACTTGCTGGGCTACTACATGTTGCCCTTCATCATCACATTGTTCCCTTTGTGCATTTGAAAACAAATAATCCTTCCAAATCATGGTCAAGGGTTTTTCTGGCTTTCGTCTCCAGAATGTGTTTCCTCTTCAGGCCCTTTCCTCATCCATACTCCCTAAGCTGTGATTAGCAGCTGCCATCTTCTGAAATCTTCTGAAGCGCAGCGCTGGATTATGAGGCAATGCAAAGAGAGATACAATGTAAAGGCAAGGGCCACATTTAATCTTTTTCACCATCATTTTTTTTTTACTCAGTAACAGTGAGGGGGTTTTAAAATGTAGTGAAGTAAAACTACTTCACGTAGGTTAAAACTTACTGAAAGTAAAAGTAAAATTACATATTTCAAAAAACTACTCAGAAAATTATAAATTACTCATAAAAAGTACTCAATTACAGTAACTTGAGTAAATGTAATTCATTACTTTCCACAACAATAGTTATAGTTTGTTTTTTAACAGTTCAGACACCGAAATAAATGAGAAATAAAATGTAATTTTAGTTTTAGAAAAAAAAAAATAACCAGAGTAGATCTAAGACTGCATTAAATTAGCTTTTGATTCAGTTCATCCACACTTTGGGTGCACTGGAGACAAAACTGTAAATTAGTCTCAGAAATGAAATCGACGGCGGAAAAAGTGGTCTGAAATAAGCTTTTTAATAAATCAGTTAAAATGCACAATAAATGTCCTTTTGGGTTAGAAAAGACTGTTCCTATTTCCATTGAATAAATTACAATTTTATTGGTTTTGAACACTGATTTATTAGTTTAGTCTCACTCTGTCCCTGTAATATTAATAAGATTAAATCAAACAAGGCCATCTTATATTTTCACCCTCTCCTTTTTGACTGAATGATCCGGATCATTAAGAAAAAACCCTTTATGTTCTTCTTACCTGAAAGAAAATGAACAGATTTTGTGTAACACTATTTTTTTAAGCAGATGCTAAATTTAAAAGACAAAGGAAGGGATTTGGGCTCAGTGACAGAAGTTTTCATAAGAGTGGTTGAGCTGCACTTTAGAGCCAAGAGATGGCCACAGAGAGCCGAGCAAAGCCAAAATCTTATAGTGAGATAATTCTGTAGGATCCTAATAGGCGGCTGAATCCCTCTGCAGCTGCAGGATGCTAAGACTTTTCATGCATTAAGGATTCCTTCAAAGCTTTTTCCATATTTGCTTTTTTCATAATACCCTCTAGGTTGAGAACAGCTTTTATAACAATGTTTTTCTCTTTCCAGATGCGTGATGCTGGAGGAGGCCGGGCCAAACCCAACCTGCCTTTAATTGCTGGTGCTGCTCTGCTTGCTTTCCTCCTTTGCAGATGTTTGGTAACAGGAGGAGTATTTTTATCCCCTCAGAGTGAAAACTGTCACGTCCTCAAATGGAGACTAGTTTAATCCTTTCAGGTTCATTTTTCCCATTTTGCTCTCTCAGGTTTGTTGATAAAGAGCTGATAGAAATATTAGATTACGAGAATGATTCTAAAATACGGAGGAGAGTGAATTATTGCTATTTTTGACCTGAGGACAGAGCTTTGGTGTACACTGACAGCACTGCCCTGGGTCATTTTAACAGAACCAGATGTGTGACCCCCGTACTGCAGACTAACCTATCTGAGACAGCTCCACTCCTGACAGCTCCAGCTTGTCCCTTAGAAGTCCTGGCTGGATGGTGTTGAAAGCAGTGTAGAACTCAAAGAACATGATCCTCACATCGCTTCCAGGTTTCTCTAGGTGAGCTTGGAGCAGGAGGAAGATGATGGCATCATCTGCCCCAATCCCAGGACAGTTCTTACCAGTTGGTGTAGACGGTGTGAGACCAACCGTTCAAGGGTCTTCATCGGGGTTGAAGTCAGCGTTACCAGCCTGTGAAGTCACACACACACACACACACACCTGATTGATCATTAAATTTGAACAAAAGCCTCTTAATCAGCCATCAATTGAATTTAGTTTCACGGAAGCAGGAAAACATTTCAGATCAGGTTATTTTCACACTGCTGGCAACTTTGGTCCAGATCATGCTTGATCAGGTGTTTAAAACAAGGTTAGACGCTCGGATCTAAACTCTATATTTGACTTTTTTTGTCTGACTACATTCAAATGTGATCCTGAAACTGATTCATATTAGTTTTTTTTAATATTACACAATTGAAAGGGAAATGAAGATTAGATGTGATTTTTATGTCACTTTTTATGAGATTTGTCACATTCTTGTGTCACCCAGCAGGAAACGGCAGCAGTTAGTAAAACAGACAGATAGAGGACAGTACCAACGCAACACTGATTTAGAGATAAGTTAAATTACACTGAAAATTGCATTATGTGTTCATTTGCACAGGAAGATATTTGGAATTTAGGCCACTCTGTAGCTAACTGAGCAACTTATTCTCATTATCAGTTCGTGTGAAATCATACGTAAAAGTTATGCACAGTGTTTCGTACGTTTTTGAACATTTTTCCTCTAAAAATACAGATCAGTGCGCAGCCAGACAGACGAAAAAAGCAGATCCGCTGACGGACGTAAAACTGGGAAAAACAATACAATAATTACTTCTTTCAGGTCTCTAACTAGGTTGCTTTGCTGTTTTGTATCTTAGGTTAGGTTAATTGTATGTTAAATTCTATGTTATTGAATTTTTGATTTTTAAGATGCGCATGCTAGCGATATCTTGGGTATTCTCGAGGCAAGACGAAAAATACAAATCTAAATACTGAGGAAAACACGCCAAAAACGTACGAAATTACTGTGCATAACTTTTCATACGATTTAATACGAACTGATAACGAGAATACACTGAACTGAGCCAACTGAACCACAATCTGAGAACACAGGGAGACAATCTCAGATTTGACTGCTGGATGTTTGGCAAAACTTTAACCAAGGTTGGCAAGAATCAGATATCAGGGGAAGAAACTCGGTTGAAACCCTCAAAGAAGAAATAAGTGACAGGATCCAAGGCAGATTAAAGACTCGGATGCAACCAGTTTGACTTGGGTTTAAGGCTTTCTATAATCTGGCACTGTTTCTTCATATAAACCTGATCAACATGTGAAGTGATGAGGCGTGAGGACAAAGGTTGAAAGTAATGTATTTAGAACAAAATGAAGACAAATGAAATCTGTTAGCCTGTATCCCAACTCAGTTTAACATGTGTTTATACTTAAGGAGGGTTACGTGTGTCACGTTTTCCTTTTCTTTATATCAGTGGTTCAACAACGTATTAAATCTGCAGCTTTTACAGACCAGCCTGCGGGCTGTTTGGGTCCTATTTAAAACTGCTGCATTCTGCTGACACTTTTTAAGCTTTTACTCTGCATCACACCCAACACTCCATCCCATCTGATTGGCCTGTTATTTGTTTTTGTTTTTCTGCACCTTTTTCTCTTACAAAAACCTAAATGTGACCTCATTGTGAAGGATCTGCCGTCTGTACAGTGCTTATAATGTTTTGGGTTTCTCTGGCTCATTATGTGTCCTGTGTGCAGGAGGCCCCTCCAGGTAGCCAGCTCTCATTATGAAGCCATGTAAAGCGCTAAGATCAGGCCGACACCTGCTTCTCATTGGAAACTGAGCTGCTGCTGCTAGCTTGTATACCTGAAAGCAGAGCGCTGTGATCTCTTTGATCTTTAAAGAAACGCTGTAAAAACGCAGCTCCTCTGCAGACACGTCATGTTTTCCTTTAGCTACGAGGAATTTTGTGAAACTTCACGCTGCTGCGTGGCTACCTGCAGATGCTGCGAAAAACCGAAGCGCCAGCATTTCTACTGCAACATAAAACCAGTTTTCTTTCCCTGCGTTAGACACCAACTTTACAGCTAATCTGAGTTATCAGATTAGCTGGTGGTGTTTGACAGTAGAGGTTTGGCTTAAAGCTGCTTAGAACCAAATTAGATTTCATAGATTACTTAAATCTATCTGTCAGAGCTGGGAATCATCTTTGGTTCCTTCTTTAAATGAAGCAATACTTTGGGAAATGTCCTTCTAGCTGCTGTTTTATTGTACTTTTTTCAGGACCAGACTGCCATAAGGTCGCAGGGAATGGCGTCTCAGTAGATGAAGCTGCTGATCGTTTGCAAATCCTCCTGCTGCTCCGCCTGATGGATCAGAGGTCAATAAAGGATTAACAAAACCGTTTGGATGAACAAAAATGATCTGGACACGGCCTGATCCAACAGCAAAGACACCCTACAGAGCACCACTCCTCACCACCGTGCTGGTCTGATTATTGTCTGTAATGTGCCTTGATCATCTCAATGCACATTACAGTTCACCAGATTGATTCAAAGTTTTTCTATCTAAGGAAAACCAGTTGATTGCATCAACTCCTTGACTCGAAGGCAATCCGTCACTCTAAGCATGCTTGTAGCTGATAGTGGAGAGGAAAAACTCCCTTTTAACAGGAAGAAACCTCCAGTAGAGATACAGAAGGCAACTGTCAACCAGCTCCAGGAAACACACACAGCCAGGCAGACGAGCTCCCGGAGCCAGCTCCCATGTCAGAGGATGAAGAGAGCACATCCAGTTAGTCACAGTCAGAGAAACAGGACTACACTGGAAAACAGGCCAAGCTCCAACATCTAGAAACAAAGGTGTTGATGGCAGCAGCACATATCGGTTTAATGTCTCATAACTATAGAATATCTGCTATCATCTTAGGTTGTTTGAGATCATCAGCCTCATATGATCCACACACCCTGTTCTGCTAAAGGCTTTGGGTGTTTTGTAGAAGAAGACGATCTAAGAGGATCACTCCGGCCTGCTGGGTTCATGGCTGCTGCCTCCTCATCTCATTCAGGATCCTTTTTTCTTCACAGTTGAGCAAAGTTCTCATTTTGGTCGTGTGCCGCCTGTCGTCTGTCCCTCTAACCAAAGGAAGGCAGGGAGTTCGATCCATGGCCATTATTGGACGCTACCACCTGACTCTGGTCTATAGATGAGCTCAGACTAATGCTTGGACACCATTAGAGTCGGCAGTAGTCCGTCTATCTGCAGACGCCCTGATGTGTCAGTTCCTGCTGACCTTCCAGTCAGCTCTGACAGTCTGATTCCGGTTGCATGTAGAGGTTTGCTTCCTAAATCTTTTATCTAACTGGAACCTGCCTGAAATCAGTATTTTTAGCTCAGCAGCAGATGCACATTAAAGATTTCTGACTAACTTCCTCCTCCCCAGTTTGCATTGAAGGATTCTCAGTCATCTGTAACCTGATAATCCAGATTAATTTATGTCTGGAACTCAGGCGTAGTTCAACACATCATTAATCTGGGACTGCTTCCTTAAGGGGTTCAGGAGAACCTTCCGAGCTGATTGGGCGAAGCGAGCCCTAGTGCCCGCCTACCAGAGTTTAGTTTCAGCCAATCATGGTAACAAATCAAATAGAAGCAGAAGACAGGATTAAGGCAGCACCTACTTCACGTCCTCCTGTGCCGCCATGTTTGTTGTTGTGTCCCACCTTAACCCAACGCTGTAACATGATTGGCCGAGCCATTTTGAGTCTGACCTAAATAATTTCAATGTGCTTATAAAGCAAAATACCAAAAGAATTCAGCTTGCAGGTGAGATTAAATACCTGAACAGGTGTTGATCAAACTTTAGCATTAGAGGATCTGCAGGATGGTTCCTCACTGCCTGATTGGTCGCCAGCGTAGCGATGCTCTCGCTGTCTTCCTAAGATCCTTTCTAGATATCTTTCTAGATCCCACCTAGATATTCAGCAATAGTCTGCAGAAATATGCTGGAGCTCCGACACAAACCAGCTGGAGCATCAACCGATCTGTCCTCTGCAGGACGGTCCTCCTGTCCAACTGATACCATTCATCTGGTTCAGCATGGAGTGTGGAGAACATCTCACTCCAAAACAAGAAAATTAAAAAACAATCTACTGGACTTTGTTTCCAAGTTTGAAGATGTTTCACTTCCCATCCAAGACGCCTTTTCAGTTCAAAAATGAAAAGGAAGCTGAGGAACATCTAGCCTTCCTCAGCTGAGTGAGGGGAACTTCTGATGGACCAAACTTCTGGCTCCGCTGACGACTGCTGCTCCGCTTCTCACTTTATGAGACATGGTTCTGTTGGGATCTGGAGGCTTGTCCACTTTCTCCACCAGAGGGCGCTTGAGATCTCCTGAGGGCATGAGCTCATCTCTACACACCTGTTTCCTGTCTGCTCATCAGGAGTCCTATTTAAGGAGGAGGAGGCTGACACTTCCCTGCCAGAGTGCTTGCCAGTAATGGTTAGCAAAACCTGAGCCAGCCTGCCTGATCTGTAACCTGATCCTGTTTCTCTCTGCCTCTCAGATCCTGACTTTCCTGGAAACCTGTAATCCTGGAGAAAGTATCTCGGTTTTGAATCTGCCTGCCTGCACTCAGTCTCAGTCTCTGCCTCTGCTCTCAGCCCCTCTGCCTGCCGCACTAGCCTCTGGACTCACAAGGTTCCCCCTGCTGCTGATCAGAATCCTCTCTGAGCAGGCAGGTATTTATCCCCATCGTCTGTAAACTGCACGTTTCCTGGATCAACTCTAACTGCTCTGTCCTCCTCAGTGGCTGTCCTCCCGTGTCCAACCAGAAGAACCCAGAACCTGTGACCATTATTCTTGTAAACTTTGTAAATAAATCATTTTAACCTTTTCCCTGTTTTAAGAGTGTTTTCTGCATGTGGGTTAGACGCCTTGAACCCAACATGACAGGTTCAGCCATTTTATCCAGTGCGCATCATATGAGCTCACCAGCTTTTATGTGGCCACAGATTGCATGTTCTAGATTTCAGCAGCTGTTGATGAAATAAATGTTAGATTTTTTTAAACATGGATAAAAACATGTCGCTGAATAAATCAGCTCATAAAACGAATTTTCCCTCCTGGAAACTTCATGACCTCAGCAGAACATTTTTACAAAAGTCTGTTTCTGTATCGATTATTAGTGTTAGGTTTATTCAATGATGATTATAAAATTAATGTGTGCTTATAAAACATTTGTGCAAGGGGATGCTCCACTCCTGTCTCATGATTCAGTCAGGAGACTTGTCATTCTGATGGAGCATTCTGTCTTCACGCAGGCTGATCAATTGTTCTGTCAGAACAATACTCTATTTGTAACAGCATGCGTCCATGTTCTGTTAATAAATGCTCTGCAGAGGGAGGTCCAGTGGGAGACAGTGTGTTTGAGTCTGGGGTTCAACTGTCTCTCCTTTCTGCAGAAATTGTATCCATAAATTGTGTATTTCAGTTCTTCTTAAGCAAAAACCTACATTTTATGAACCCGACAATTAGCTTTTTTTTTTTTTTTAAATAGAGCAACTAATGGCGGCCTTTTCTGATTGAATTATTCTAACTGGAACCAAAAACGACTGAAAAGGAAAAGTGCTTCTGCTCCCTGGGTGGCAGATGGAGCCTTTTACAAGGTTCTATGAAGAGGAAATTCTCAGCTGGTAAATGCTTCAGTTTCAGCTGTTTTAAAGCATCCTGCCCCAGTGGGTCCAGTAAACTAAAACCTAAACCACATGCTTGTGTGAGGAGAAAAGATCAGATGTAGAACATCTACTAACAGGGAAATGTTCATGACCTTTGAACTTCTTCTCTTTGGGTCAGCGACCTTCATGTAACAGACCAACACAAAGCGGATCAGAACCAGAACCATGGAGGCAGAACGGTTCCTGAATAAGAACTTTATAAGTGGCACCTCCTTCACTCTGATGCAGACAGACTCTGGATGTTTTATTTTATTTTATTTTAGAGAAGAAACGTTTTAATGAAGAAGCAGAAACCCAGCAGGTCAGGAAGGTTCTGCTCATTTTAAAGCAGGTTTAGTCTCTAGAAGAACCCGCAGCCGGATCCTTTCCTCCATTATTCTGATGATGGCTCATCATCTGAGCTTTTAGAGAAAGGATGGATCACCTGCAGAACAACCTGACACTGGAAAAATCATTAGAAATAATTAAACATTTCTTAAATTAAGTGTATTTACCCTTAATTTGAGTATGTAAATGAGATAGTTTGCCAACTGAATGAGTATTTTTACTCTTAAAATAAGATAATTAGATAATATGCACTTGAAACAACACAATGCAATTGTATTTTCTTACTTTAAGTGTAAATTTTTATGTTCAATTGGCAAAATGTCTCTTTTACCTCCTCAATTTAAGAACAAATTACTTATTTTAAGAAAAAATAACTTATTTAGATTTAGATTTTTTTCCAGTGAGGTCGACCTGGACTGACAGGCTAAAGAAAGGGACCACTGATTAGAGAAGAAGCCAAAAGTTACTTCTATTTCTAGTTACTAGAGACCACAGTCCAAAGATCAGCAGCTTCAGGTCGTTTAACAAGCAGTTTTCCTCTGGAGCTGAATCCAAACACTTGCAACAGTTTTTATACTTTTTATTTAGAAAAGTTTAAAAACCAAATATAAGGTGCTAATCAGTGGTGGAAATTAACAACATTACATTCATGGATTACTGTACTTAAGTACTATTTTGAGTATCTTTCCTTATAACTTTCATTCCATCTCCAGGAAGCTGCTGGTTCTTTGCTCCTTTATGCTCATAATCCTCTCTTGCTGTTTTTCTTTCTTGAAATGAAGTTCCATCATGGCAGAAAGCAGCCCTTCTAGAATCCGGATGCCACTGTTTTAGAGATTTAATGACGTTCCACAAATAAGAGAAACTCAGACCAGATATTATTAGTAGTTTATAATTTTATTAAGGTATTAGTTGTTGATTTACCTTTAACCTCTATTCTATAGAGAAAGAATGAGTTATATTATTTATATTTCTATCTTTAATATTTAAGCGAAGTGTGTATGATGTCATCAGCGCGGCGCCAGCAATGCTCATTCTTCCTGTCCGGCTGCTGAACTGCAGTTAGTTTTCTCACGCCTGGAAGACGCCTAGTGCTAAGCAAGTACTACAGATGATCTCGCCTCCAAAATGGAATTGAACGATTCAGATTAGCTGTGAATGAATAGGAGGTAGAGCGAGCCTTCGTCACACGGGCTGCCTGTTACGACTCCATACACGCGGTGCCTTGTTTTAAAAAGATATAAATATAAAAATATAACCCGGGATGTCTGGGGGAAAGTGATTGGCCTACATGTTCTGAATGCTGGCGTACCATAAAGAATAAATGATGAACAGTTTAGTTTGTGCCTTCAAGTCAACTGGCCCATAGGAAGATAGAACCTAACAGGAATATCTTCAGAACGGCCCAAATGACACTAAACTAATAAGGGTGAGTAGCATGATGGAATAACGTGAAAATCAAGGGACCAAAGGAAAACAGTGTTTCCCTTTTAATAAGCTGTCTATGCTTCCCAAAAAAAAATCCACCACACCCTCCTTTTTTTAAAAACTAGACTACTGACTATAAGTAATAATACTTTTACCAATTACTGATGTTGAGTTTCGGTCCACCACTGGTTCTTAGTTCACCTCTATGCCTAACTAATCCCATTAAAACAGCCGCTTGGTTTTGGTTACATGTTTAAAATCTGTGATCATGAACCTGAAGAGAAAAGCAGAGAAAGGTTTTTGTTTTTTAATCTGAGTCTGAGGACAGAAAGGAGCATTTAGAAACCTCAGAGTAATTTCAGGCTGAGCTCTGACCACCGAGATGCTGTAATTAGAGACAGGAGAGGGCCGAACATCACACCTCAGCCTGCAGAGAGGAGAGGGACTCACTGGAACAAACTGAAACCTTTTACTGGAGAAATGTTGCTTCCTGACGTTTTATTTCTGTGTTTTCCTCTTTCAGAATAAAATAATCTGGTTTAGATTTTAATCTGCAGAGGACAATCTGAACAGTTTGAACAGTTTTTCAAATATTTGAATATAAAATCAAAAGATTTTCACATAAAATTTTTAGGATTGTTTATATTTAATGCCTCCTTTTGGTTTGTTTGAACCAGTTTTACAAAGAAATACATGTGTGTTTAAAATAATAATAATCAGTTTGATATCCAGAGCTAATCTGCTGCAGCAGCAAGAGTTAAAGCTGTGAGCCTGAGAGGAGGACAGAGGCTGATCTCACTCCTCCCTCCATCAGAGGTTGGTGCCTGCGCTCCAAACTCCTCAGACCTCCTGGTTTCCTCCACCATGCAGCTGCGCTCCTTCGCTCGCCTGGCGCTCTTCTCCTTTGCGCATCTTTGGTTCCTGGAGGCCGTTTGCGCTCAGGAGGCTGCGGAGTCCGATGCGCTCCGGAGGGGGTTGACATGGCAACACAACGGGCAGGTCTTCAGCATCCTGAGCCGCGGCGCTCAGTACAGACCCAGCGGGAGGAGGCAGACCGGCTCCCCCCGCAGCACCGAGCCGGTTCTGGTGGTCAGCAGCTCCAATGACACGGGCGCGGACGCCGCGTCCTCCCCGCGGGTCCCCGCCGCCAGCGGCTCCAGGCAGCTGCGCGCCATGACGCGTCAGCAGGCGCGCGCTGCTGGAGGAGAGTCAGCCCCGGTGAACAGGGAGGACATGATGGTGGGAGATGATCCCTACAACCCCTACAAGCGGCACGGCTATGACCCCTACTACAACTACTTTGACACCTACCAGAGACCCAGACCCAGGGTTCGGCCCGGATACGGAACCCAGTACCACCAGAACGGTGAGAACAACATGAAGCATTTATTAAATCTGCTGCAGATTCCAGGTGATGAAGGTTTTATTGCCTCATTACTGCAGCTCAGCTCCAAACTTAAAGGAAGACAGATGTTTCTGCTCAGCATCGGAACCACCAGAGAGGTCTAATGGGTCAGACCAGAACCAGGACCAGAGGATTCATTAATAGATGAGCTGGAATAAATTCATTTATTTAAGGAGCTCAGATTAATGATCAGAAGCTGGAAAACTCAAATCCTCCTCAGATGAAGGCAGAAGCTCTCCTCTGCACTGCAAAAATTTGAAATCTAAATAAGTGTTTTTATTTCTTGCAATAAGTGCATTTTTTCTTGAATTGAGGAGTTAATTAGGACACTTTGCCAGTGGATCAAGACAATATACATTTAAAATAAGAAAACACAATCGCATTCTCTTATTTCAAGTGCATATTATCTAATTATTTTATTTTAAGACTTAAAATACTCATTCCATTGGCAAATTTTCTTATTTACCTACTCAGATTAATGGTAAATACACTTAATTTAAGACATTTTTTCTCATTTTTAGGTGGTTTTTAGCAGCGTGCTCTAACAACACTTTAAATTATTTCATGCATTTTGACCCAAACTAAGAGGTTTAGTTTCTAATAACTTATTTATTCACCATCATGATCACAAACACAGACTCCAGTTTGGATCAAAACAACAGATTGGAAAATAAATCAACAATAATTAAACTAATAATTATTATTTTATAATTAATTCATTAATATTGATCATTCTGAATTGGATAAGAACAAAAAAACAATCTATATTTTGCTTTAACCTAATAAAAAAGCGTTTTTTCCCAGGTGTCCCAGTCTTTGAAGTTGCTTTTTAAGTAAAGTTTTATTCCAATTACTGAGACGATTTTTTTTCTATATCAAACTTCTTCATTATACTATAATAGGCTGAACAAAACAAAACTCTTTAATTCATTATAATTCATTAAAAAAAATGCAACCGTTTTTGGCATTTAATTAATCATATTTAGTTACTTTAACACAATTGTTTCATGTTAGCAGGGTAGGATGTGAAGCAACTGTGTTAAAGTAACTTAATATGATTATTTCTTTCAGTCTATAATTACTAATGTTCTGTATCTACACTGATTATGTAATTATATTTTAGACTTTTAACTTTCTACTCCTTGCATTTTAAAAATAGTCTCCTTAGTTTTGTTTCATTTAAGCTCATTTTTATTATGGTCTGTTGGTATTTAAAAAAAATAAAAAAAAAACATCAAAATAATCAGTTTCATCTTCTTTGTGGTTGGACTCGGTGCTGCCCCAACTTGTTGCTCACCACATATAAACATATAAATCGTTTTTAAAGATGATGCAAAGTTAAATGTGATGCTGTTATTATTAGTTATAAAACTAAGAAAATGAAGTCTAAGGAAGTTATCATCCAGTTGTAGAAAAATGTTCCTTTAATAGAGTAGAGCAGTAAAGCTTCTGGTCTTAACATTGTTTTATGATTTACTTTTAATTTAATATTTTAAGTAGTTTTAAAAATTTTACTTTAACACTTTTACTGGAGTAAAAAGCTGAAGTTGATCCTCTAACTTCTATAAAATTGTTTTTAAACAGGAGGATTTATACTTCTATGGAGTAATCAAAATTAATACTTTTGACTCCTCTGTATAAATGACATATTCATAACATAACGCTGAAAAGGGCTGCAGGCCCCCCTGCTCCACCATTATTTACACCCATGAAGATGTGCAGCGCCCTCTGTTGGTGATGGAGCTGCTATTGCAGCAACCAGACTTGTGATTCAGAACCTCAAGAAACCGACTAGAGAAGCAGAACCAGCAGCAGGCAGCATCAAACGGAGAAAAACCAGAAAAGTTATTTGAGTTTTTTTGAGCCGCAGGTTTGAGAATATAGATTTAAAAAGCATTAAAATCAATCCCAATCATGCTGTAATGCTTTTCTGAACTGATGTAGTGATTTAAGTAAACAAAACAAAGCAGGAAGCTGTCTTTATTTATCAGATGAGGATTTAAAGGTTAAACATTAGTCAGACCAGACAAGTTAAATCATCTTCATCCACTGATAGAGATCAGATTGTGGATCTGATTGTTTCCTGCTGCTTTATTTTACTAATTTTATCTGAACACCAAGCATTTTCTGACTGAATCCATCACACCTGCTCTGATTCATGTTTGCTGCTGAGATGTTTGAAGCTGAGCTCAGATAAAGCGTTTCCTCCGTCTCCTGCTGCAGGTCTTCCTGATCTGGTTCCTGATCCCTTTACATCCAGATGGCCTCAGATGTCCAGAGGATGCCCATGTATAACCTGCGCTGTGCGGCGGAGGAGAACTGCCTCGGCTCGTAAGATCCAACCCTCCTCACCCAACGCCTTCAGACATCACAGAGACACTCTGTGGTGTAAAACTAAAAGAACTCCTCCTACAGGAGATGCTTCATGTAACGGAAAACAAAATATCAACAAAAGGATCTTAGTTATAAATTAGTGTAGTAAAGATTTTAGGTTTAGAAAGTATGGAGGGAAATTGTTACAATATTATTGGGAGCAAAGAACATCTTTCAAAAATGAAAACATCTTGATCAACAGCATGTTTTTAGATTAAATCATAAAGAGCAAAATTCAACCAGTATTTTTACAGTTTGATACTTTTTCAAATTTTATTATTTTATCTTTTTTCCATTATTTTTTTTTGTTTGTTTTGTTTTTTCAGTTTTGGGGGGGGGTGATCAAATTTTCCAAATTTTCATCTGTTTTACAAATTTAAACATGTTGTTTGCTCTCAATAATAATGGAACAAATTTCTCTCCATAGAGTTGATGTTTTCTTCTTCATCAGTCACTCTTTGTCCACAACTTGATCCTGTTGGGATGACTGACAGCTATAATAGTCAACATCTTAGTCACCAATCAGACTGTTCACTCATTCATCCTCTAATTCACTCATTCATTCATGCATGAGACGCAGACATGAAGGTTTTTGGAGTTTTTTTTCATCCCATTCTCCCTGCAGAAACGTCTCTAAGGCCTCCATAAGTGTGAGACGTTCATCTTATTTCTGGTTTCTAAGTTCTCCAACATTCTTCTTCATGGTGTGGTACTGTATGGTGTGCTGGTGATGATTCTCAGTCATCCAGGTCATAGTCATTCAAAAAAATCCAAAAATCAATCCACTGGACTTGGTTTCCAAGTTTGAAGACGGTTCTCTTTCATCCAGGAAGATTTTTCAATTCAAAATGTCAGAAATAGCGTTTAGTTCCAGGTTTTATCCAGCAGCCCAACAAAGCCTGGTTTTAGTTTAGAAAACATGCAAATTGAAATTGAAAAACAGGGTCCACCCCTTTGGAATGGGGGTCATTTGGCTTCTTTGTTAGCCTGCAATGCCCATACCTGTCTATGTCTCTGAAAGGGGGTCGTTAAGGGGAATTGTTGGCCTGACTGAACAGACGAGGTCTTCTGTTTCCCTGTAATGGGGGTGGGGAACATTACAGGGGAGTAGATCACATCGCCTCTGGATTGGAAAAGCTTCCTGGATGGGAAGAAAAACGTCTTAAAATTTGGAAACAAAGTCCAGTGGATTGATTCTTTGGAAATACTGCATGGTACAGGGGGTGGTTTTGATCCAGCATCCAGGACCGTGTTCTTCCTCAGCCATACATTGAGAACAGGATGCGGTTTGCTAGTATCTCATTGCTGGGAAAACCTTGAAGGGAGAAGATGTTGTAAAATACCTGATGGGATCATAATTGGAAAATAGGAGGAAATAAATTTCACAGAGTCCAGAGCCTGAGCTCTGAGTTTAGGGGAATCATCAATCTGATCCACGTTTCCATTCAGGTTCCTGCCTGGTTCCTCAGACGTGGACGTTAACTCTGAACTAAGCTGACCCAACATTTCTGTCCTGCAGAGTAAAGTAAAGAAGATGTTGAAGGATTGATGAAAGTTACAGTTTAAATAAGTCAGGGGAGGATTGTTGCATCTTAATTTGTAAATTTATATTTTTCAGTAATCATTTTGTGGATTTATTCAAACTGGATTCCTTTCCTCTTTTCTTCTGCTTCAGCTCCGCTCGCTACGCTCAGGATTATGACACCAGGGTTCTGCTGAGGTTCACTCAGAGGGTGAAGAATCAGGGAACCGCCGACTTTCTGCCAAGCAGACCCCGATATGCCTGGGAGTGGCACAGCTGTCACAAGTAAGCAGCTCCTTCTGGAGGTTTGGGGCAGCAGCAAACCGAACGGCCCACAGGGTAGAAAATATCCCGCTGAAGATCTTCTAGGAATCTAAATATCATTTAAAGTTCCACCATAAACCAAGGAATGAATCAAAAATTACATTTAGAGCCAAACTAAAACCACAAACATGTTTCTGAATGAGAATTAAAAGTACAAAAATAACGCTTATCAGGGTGCAAGTTCAAACACATTATTCATATTTTAAACATAAAACTGTAATAAGCTTTTGATTTATTAGAATATGTTGATAACTATTTTATGTTGCCTGAATAGCCCAGATTAGAGAGAATATAAAAAAAAAAAACGAGGTGAGATAAAAAGATGTCCGAACTCGGCACCCTGAGGTGCTCCAGAAAGGATTGCAGCACGTTTAAAAAGGCTTTTGTTCATACTGACATGATGTCAGTGACGCTCCTGTCACACTTTGATGATTTAGCAAAACACATGCCTGACTGATGCACGCAAAATCTGGCCAAAACACTGCCGTATGTTGGATAAGTTAAGGCTAAGTTTTGTATAAGTTACGAGCATGCTGAAGTACGCTGGAAACGCGCTCGAAATCACGGTGAGTACCGTCGTGATGCCAGCGTACGCCCGTACGTGAAGGCGTACAGGTAGGTTCCAGGTCAGTTATCTGATGGTTGACATCAGTGTCAGTTCCTCATCAGTCGTGGCGTCTAGCTGATCCTAAACCTCTGAGTAACTTGTACATAACTTCTGCGTAACTTATCCAGAACTTCTCTCCAACGCATATCAAGGTATCTGCCATGCTCCAGACGAGCGCTGAACGTGTTTCTAACTTCCAGCTACTGTATAATGGCGTATTGGCAACGTTTTGGTATAAAGGGGGTGTGGTGGTCCGTCCAGTAAGGCACAAGGACAAAGGCATATAAAAAGTATTCTCTATTTATTTTCCAAAAATAATCTTCACAAAAGAAGGGCTTACATCAAATCTAAAAAAAATATAACAAAATGTACCCAAATGAAATCAACTAAGGCATACCTAACTCAGGATAACAAACCATAAAAAACTGACTTCACAATGAACACACAGGGGAATTTATACACAAAGGCTAGCCTACACAAACGAGGAGGGGTGGGAGATGAGACAGAGACAAACAATGCATAAACATAAATAACTAATTCAAACTAACACCTTTTGACTACAACACAACTATCGAAAGAAAACAACATAACACCAAAAATGTTTTAACAATTATGCAATAAGTGGAGAGAGAGAAGCAGACTAATATCCAGTCCCCTGCTTCCAGCAGCCTGATGGTATGTCCCACTTCCTGGTTTGCCTTCCAACCAGTCCTCTCCACTCAGCCAGTCCTTCAACTCAGCAAAGAAAAGTAATTAATTCAATTCAAATAAACAAAAGGTGTTTACGAAATGTGTGCACCCATAATAGTAAACAACCTAATGCAAAAAAAACACCACAAAAGTGAAATTATAAAGTTACTGTGTGAAGACCTTTAAATAAATACTAACACTGAAGAAAAGATGGAGGAACCTCCACAGGGGGTTCACAGGTAACCTGACTCCGCCAGATGGATTTGCTCCGCATATCCATCTGGAAACTTTTCGATTGAAGTAATTTTTGGGAAGGGGCGAAAATACTGGTTAGCTGATTGGCCTATGTTGGTGATAGGCGGGCCAAATAAACCAATCAGATCAACGAAGCATATGGCGGTACTAACAGAGCGACGACGAAAACACAACCACAAGCCAGGCTACTCTTGCGAAACCAGTCAGGAGAAGAGCAAAGACATCTTTTCCTCTGAGAAAAGCCTCCAGAGCAGTGTTTTGCTCTTCTTTCAGTGAAAATACTCTGTAATTCCGATAAAACTTGCTTCGATACCCGCGTTAACGCTAGTTTCATCGGCTGAAGCCGGCATGTTCTTTCAGACCTGAACTGTCGCGCTTCTCGTTGCGTCACACCTCAACCCGCCTCAAAGCCAGCGCTGATTGGGCGTTCCGTTTGGTGAGCGGCTCCAAATCTTCTTCAGCGGAGAGTCTCCAGACTGTTTTGCGAGTGAAACCTTGAAAGCTCGCGAGATCGGGATGAATGTCTCACCAGGCTAGTTCACAGGAGGAAACCGTCAGTTCTCCTTCAGACTTCATCCCCATCATAAGGTGAGCGTGATGGATCCTCCCTGCGTTCACGCCCACCACCAACAAACTTCCTAGCAGACATGACGCTGAACGTGATCCCACTGCAAACCCACTCTCTTTCTTTTTCATTTTATTTATTCTTTTTTTTGGCGGGCGGCAAACAGCAGCTAGGTTAATACCACGATTAAAGACACCTTTTCATGCAGGTTGGGCGCCTCTGGGGAGCAGCTTTAACTGATGCTTATGCATGATGCTGCCGGTTGTTATGCAGAGGTTAGGCCGCCATTGCACATAAGTTCTGGACTCGTTGTGAATACTCTATGTATACGCCCAAAATTGAAAAAATACATAGAAAGTTCAGCGTACGCCAGAATTTTAGGAGATTCTGGGACGTCAGGCAGATGATGGATAAATCGGCACGGTAAGAAAAGGTCCTGAAGTAACACTTCTTCTTCTGTTGGATTTTGTGCATCTATGTGGGAGGATTTAGCCTGTTTCCTTCAGGAGGTTGACCTCTAACCCCTCTTTGCTTGTTCAGCCACTTTCACAGCATGGATGAGTTCAGCCTGTACGAGCTGCTGGACGCCCGCACCCAAAGCGCCGTGGCAGAGGGCCACAAGGCCAGCTTCTGTTTGGAGGACACTTCCTGCGACCCGGGATACTACCGCCGCTACGCCTGCACCTCACACACTCAGGTTCAAACACACACACACTGCTACACACAAATCTGGTGAAGATTCTCAGTCAATCCAAAAAAAGTTTAAAAAGTTTAAAAATAAACCCACTGGACTTTGTTTGCCAAGTTCGAAGATGTTTTGCTTCCCATCCAGGAAGCTTTGTCAATTCAAAATGTCTGGAGAAGTGTTTGAGTTCCAGGCTTAGATGCTGTGTTTCCTCCCGCAGCAGTGTGTCGCAGTTAGCTTGTCACAGGAATGATGCAGATATTTTTGATTTATACCTTATGTGTGCACTATATCATTCCACGCCACAACGCAAGAGGGACAATTATGAACTAGCTAGGATTGTAGGTGTCCGTGTGTCGGTTTGACGATCTTGTTCGCCGTCTACAACCCCTCATCCAATGCCGGACGACACGCAGTTTACCCGTGAGTGTTCCCCAAAGACTGGCCGTGGCGCTGCGTGCAAACCAACAGACCGTCGCACAGAGCTACAAACTAGCGTCCTGCACGGCGTCTGTGATAGTGTCAGAGGTGAGCCAGGCGTTGTGGACGGAACTACAGACAGAGTTTCTGCCATTAGGAACCAAACGGGAAATATGCATCGTGTAGAGCGGATGTAGAATTGACCAATCAGACGCTATCTGCGGCACTGTCTGTGGTCACCTACAATGGGAGTGCACCAGAGTGTCAATGGAAGGGGGGAATATCTGCGTTAACTGCAACACACACGCAAAGGACCTGTTTTCTGAGCATAAATCAGGCTTTATAGAGTCTCCTTAAAGAGAGGAGTTGGTCTCAGATTTCAGCTCTCAAAAACCCACAACGCAGCAATAGAGCTATTATCTTAATCCTGTTCGCCATGCAGGGGACCAGGACATCTCGCCTGGTCAGCCACGCCACAGCGACCCTAACGACTCCCCTTTTTAGAGGCTTAGGCCATTACTGGGTATTGCAGGCCAACAAAGACCTCAACGACTCCTAATTCCTAAGGGCTGGACCTGGTCCTCCAGTTAAATTAGCATGTTTTAGAAAGCCGGGTATACATTGTACTATTTTTTGCAATTGTTGAAAGCAGCTACAGCTCACACTGTATTATGAAACTGCAGTTTCTTCTTAAAGTTTGACTTCACAGCTCACGATGTTTGTTCTCACACTGGCCTGCCCGACGCTCTGATGTGATGTGGTGATGTGGTAATTTGTGCAATTTTGTGCTTCCCAAGCCCTAAAAAGAAAAGGAGACGGCGTATTTTTGGACAAAGGCACATGGCTGAGCTAACATGGCAATACTACGGTTTGACAATTTACAGAAAGAACTACATTTCCCTCATTGCACCCACGCCATAGCTTCTCCAGTTTTCGATCTAAGAGGAAGAAGAAGAAGAATCCTTGTCTGCGCACTGAGCGATTTTTCCTCGGCCGCCTTATGATGGCTGACTGAATTTGAAACATGTGTGATTTTCTCCCGACCTTATGATTCCTGATGGGGAGGTGGTCGTTAGAGGCTAATTGCACCTTGTTACCCCCTGTATTAGCGGACGCATGATCAGGCTGTAAGTCGCAAACCTGGAGAATCAATCCGAAAAGGGCAAAAAATCGTAGTTTACGCCCGACTTAAGTTATAACAAGGCTTTTTGTTGGTCCACTCAATAAAGCTTGGAACTCAAGCTAATTCAGACATTTTGAATTAAAAAGCTTCAAGGATGGATGAAGCAAAACAAGTCCAATTAATTGTTTTTTAACTTTTTTAACCTTTTTTGGGTTGCTGCAAAGTTAGACGTCGATTCATCCGACCAACCTACTGCTTGTTAGATTCTCTGGTTGATTTTATCACACTAATCACCAGGATCAGAGCTCACCAAGGTGACAGTTTAGGTTCTTGGAGTTAAGAGTAACGAGCGGAGCATCAGAAAGCTAGAGGTTCACAGATGTAGGGATTTACAGAAGAGGGTTGGTGCCAAAGATCCACTGTAGCGCCCTCTAAAGGGAGCAGAAGGAAAGACGAGGGGTTGAATCAGAAATCATAAATTACCTTAAAGGAATAGTACACCCAAAACATGATTAGCCTTCATTTTCTACTCACCCCCATGCTGAACAACATTCTGGAGTACTTTTTTGATATCTCAAATGCATCTGGAGATCTGGGAG
>JAGKQL010000038.1:1609765-1660693 GCA_018398635.1 Cyprinodon brontotheroides
GCTCAAATAATCTGGCACTGATGACTGGTCTGAAGGCTGGTTAAATAGAGACTAATGCAGGTGGAGCAGATAAGCAGGAAATGAGAACTGGGCGGAGCTAAGCAGGTGTGTGAAATGAGTAATCAGACCAGATTATCATTGCCAAGATTTCTGTTTTGCAGTGAAACATCTGAACACTGAAGGCTTTAAATGTGAGATGCACCGTTCATTAGCAGCCTTCTGAATCTGGGTCGGAACCACTGAGATCTGAACACCTGGGTGTTCACACGGATGAGAAGTGACAGAAACTAGAAAATACTGTAATAAATATGGCGAACAGAGGTGAAAATAAATAGGATAATAAAGATAAAATGACAAGAAATAAAAATGTTGGAAATGAGGAGACCTTCCTCTCTACAGTTTAGCCCCGGCGGCGACACCGAAATAAAACTCACTTCATAAGGTTATTGGGATGGATCCCCTGCAGCAGCTCATATTGCAGGGAAGACCTCTCTGATTAACTGTGTGTGTGGGGGGGGTGGTTGTGTGTCGTCTTTATTAGTCTGCAGAGCAGCTCTAAACAAACACTGGTTGCATTGTTTTATTCTTTGGGTCATAAAATGACACTTCTCGCCTCGTTTAATGAAAGAGATGCAACAATGTGGAATATATATAAGGAAAGATCGGAGCTGCTTTAGTTTAGATCATTTCTAACTGTAGATCATTCCTGCTTCTTTTCCAAAACGAGTCAAGTCTGTAACCGGAGCTGTGGTTAGAGCCAGTTCCTAACCGGTTCTTAATGTTTTCCACAACTCTAGAGCCAAGTTGGAGCCATGTCTCATCCAGTTAATGGTTGATCCTGATTTACTCTCTGTTGTTGTACTGTAGCGCATGGAGACGGTTCAGCTACACAAATCAAACTATTTTAATCCCCTTGGTAAACAACAAGCAGAGCCGTTGAACATCTATTAATGCCAAATCAGGACTGCTGTGTTAATGGGTGTTAAACACAGCATCTTGTTAACACCTCCTGGCAAAGCTTAAAACCAGCGTTTTCTGACTGAAATGGGAGAAAATCAGAGGAAGAGATCAGCTGTTAGCAGAGCTCCTCATTCCGCTTTGACCCACTTAAAGTCACTGACTGGGGGCGTCAAAATAAAAAGAGAACATCAGAGACAGTGAGGGTGTGTCGTTCATCTGTGTAATCTGATGTTTTATTGAAGCTGAAAGGCTGTTTTTACAGCGTTTCGATTGGCTGTTGGTCTCTGAACTCCCGATGAAAGTAGTTCTTTCCTCTGGCCTGGCTTAGACGTGGTGCTGATGAGGGAAACCTTCCTTGGTCTCAGGGCATCAGATCTCTGCGCTTGAAAGTCCAAGAAGCTGCGGGGAAGCTAAGCTAACACTAGAACCGGTTCAACGCAGGAACCAAATGTGAATTTATTGTTGCTTGTGAAGATTCTCAGTCATCCAGGTCATAGTCAGCCAAAAAAAGTTAAGAAACGATCCACTTGACTTTGTTTCCGAGTTTGAAGACGACCAAATATGAGCGGAGACGTGTCTGCAGGTCAATGCAGGGAGGAATGCTCTGATCTTTATTAGAGGTGTAAATCACATCCATCATGGCGATTCGATTCAGTATCGATTTCCTGACCAAACGATTCGATTATTTTCGATACTCAAGAATACACCACGATTCGATTCGATTAATCGGTTAAATTTATTTATTTATTTTTTTTTTTCTACACCTTACAGGCAAGACAATGTTTCAAGTTTGAAATAAATCAATGAAAGTTGCAATAATATTATGCATTTTTTAAAGAAAAAACAGCAAATAACAGAAGTAGAAAAGTTGCACTCCACCTATTCCTATTAAACCTCATTCACTGAAAAATAATAATCCCCCTGCGTTATAGATTCTGAAAGGCCTCGCATCAAAAATACTGCACAAAATCAGTACAATGAGTGCAATGCAATACCTCGGCTCCAGACGTCCCCGCCCCCTCCACAGACGCTCCGCTGCTCCTCTCCCAAATTGTAGCTGACCGCAGACAGGAGGACGGCTTGTTTTGTTTTTATGACCAAAATTACGGAAACAACTTGTGAAGTTTGACCCACTAGAAGAGCGAGGTGCGCGAGAACGCTGGGACCCTTTTTCCAGCTGGATCTCCGCTCCTTTTGGCCCTCATGTCCCTCCGTCGTCGGACTAAACTCGCCCCCACTTCCTCATCGCCTCGGCCGTATCTAGACCCACAGCGTGTAGCTCAGACCACGCTTCAATATTGAGCATAAATCAAAAATGTCTGCATCAAGCTCACTGCAACACACTGCTGTAAGAGTATAACCAGGAAGCGAGGTAGGAGGGCAAAATAGGTTTAGCGCCACCGCAGCACGGGAGGAGAATTACGCCCAGGAGCAAATGGATAAAAATAGATCGGAGGAAAAAAAACATGAATCGATTATCTTGCAGACGTATCGATGCATCGGATCGTCGGCTGTTGGATCGATGCATCGATACAAAACAATTATTATTTACACCCCTAATCTTTATATTGGAGAAACCAAACAACCTCTCCACAGCGCCCTCCTCTGGACACGACTCTGCGCTACATCTACACCTGATGGACAAAGGACATTCTTTAGAGGACCAGAATGTTCACATTTTGGACAAAGAAGACAGGTGGTTTGAGGAAGCCATCTATGTTAAGAAAGAAAAACCAACCTTAAACAGAGGGGGGGGGGGGGTTCAGATTTCAGCTTTCAAAAACCTAAAATGCAGCAATAGAGTTAATTCCTTCCCGCTATCATCGCAGCTCCAACGCCTTTACAGGAGAACAGAACACTTTGCCTGTTCAGCCAGACCAACAATTCCCTTTAACGACCCCCCTGTCAGAGACATAGACAGGTATGGGGCATTGCAGGCTAAACGACCATGGCTAAATATGTCATTTTGGGGTTCAGGTTTCTAACCCACATGCAGAACACCAAGGAGTCAGAGTAAAGTTTAACAGTTTATTGGAGATAAGCACAAGGTTAGTTGACAGATACTGGAATCAGATCCGGGACTGGTCACACAAGGGCTCTCTGCAGAGAGGGACAGTTAGGTTAGCCAGGCAGCTAATGATCAGGTAGCTGAGAGAATGTGCAGATCTGTACCTGTTCAGAGATTCAGGCTGAACGGCAGAGGGAGGGAACCAGGAGGGTCTAGAGACTGATTGATGGCAGAGGGCTTGGCAGCGACAGGACCTAGCTTCAGGCTTGATGAGTTCAGAGCTTCTCCAAGTCCTTCTTGGAGGAAAATGAAATTAGAAAACTTAACTTGGAACTCCATTTGAAAAACAGAAATTTAAAGATATATATATATATATATATATATAATCTTTAAAAAAAAATCAGAATATAAAAAAAATATTACATCTCAAACATGTTAAATCTAAAAAAAAGAAAGAAAATAATATGAAGAATAAACAAAAATTAAACAAAATTGAAGAAAAGAGAAAAGTTACTCTTTTTTTTAATTAAATGTTTTTCAAAGTTAAATTTTTGTAAAACATATTCAGAGCTTGCAAAAAAAAAAAAATGGAAGAAATTTCACTCCATAGATACAGTGTAGAACCTTTAACTGAAAAAGATTTTCTCTTCTTTTTGTTTGCTTTAGCATCCTTCCCATCCGCCAGATTAAATGTTTGGACTCTGAAGATGTTTCTCACCTTTGGTTGCAGGTCAGCAGTGCAGCCGACTGCTTGGCTTTCATGCAAGGTGGGTGTGAGCTTAAGAAGATCCGACCCAACTCCAGGGTCTACTGTCGATTTTACACCTTGGATGCAGACCTGAGCTGCCTTCGCTGGGAGCCGTCCAAGAAGGACGCAGACCGGGCTAGACTGGACGTCTCCAGCATCAGGGAGGTCCGCACTGGGAAGAGCACAGAGACCTTTCTGCATAACGGCCCTCTGCTGGAACACCTCGCAGAGGAAGCAGCCTTCTCCATCATCCACGGCGATGAGTACCAGGTTACAGATCCCCCATGTAGAAAAGAGAACGCTGCAAACATTTCACCATTTTCCTTTAACCAACCAGCTTCTGGAACCCCTCTCTGCAGTCTCTAGACTTGGTGGCATTGTCGGCTGATGTGGCCAACATCTGGGTGACGGGGTTGCGGTACCTCCTTGCCCATCCTTCAATCATTGGAGCGGCTGGAGGAGTAGGAGGAGGGCCGGGCGATGGAGGCAGCGTAGCGGTGGAAGGCAGCCTGGGGAGCAAGATGAGGAGCGAGTGGCTGGCGGCGGAGTTTGCGCTGGTCGACGAAGACGGCTACGGGATCGTATCAGAGGATGTAGCGGTGGCTACAGTCTGCAAACTCTGCCCTGGGATCAAAGAGGCCAAGGTAAGACGGGGGGTTATAACCCTACGGGGTTTATTTCTCTTCACCAAAGGGATGATGTAGTTCATTCAAACTGGTGGGTCCTCAGTTTAAACAGACCGAAACAATCAGCTGAGCTCCACTTCTGTGCGTTGATGAGCCTGTGCCTAGAGCACAGCCGTTCAAGTCTTCTAGGATTTTGCTCATCAGAATAAATTACAAGGCCTTAATTGAATGAAATTAGCATTTTACTCCAGTTGGGAGGAGAAGTAAGCAGCCTTCTACAATTCTAGATGATAACTTCCTTGGACTTTCTTAGTTTTATAACCAATGGTAACAGGGTCAAATCTTACTTTGCAGATTCCAAAACCATTTTATTTTGTATGTGGTGAACAACAAGTTGGGCAGCAATCGAAGTCCAACCTGGAAGAAAAAAAAAATGTCTGTATTTGAAAGTAATTATTTGATGGTTATTTTAAAATAATATCAACAGTCCATAAGGAAAATGAACTTGAATAAAAACAAAACTAACGAGTTTATTGTTAAAATTTAAGAAGTAGAAAAGTAGAGATAATTGCAAAAAAAATGTGAGGTGTAGAAGTAAAGGCTGTCTTTAAAAATTTACTCCTCAAATAAAAGTATAGATAGCTATAGAAGCCCTGCTTATACTTTTTATCTAATTTTAATGAGATACCTGCCTCGTGTCAATGAGATACTATCTCATTATTTTCAAGCAGTTACTATCTCTCATATAATGAGTATTAATTTATTTAATTTTTAACAGAGTGGCAGAATATCGTAACATTTCCATTTTAAAGTCGTAGGAAGGTAATTTTAAATGTGTCAAATCATTCTGCTTAAACATGTATATAAATGTACTTGTTATCAGATGATAATGTCCCAAAATTTCTATTTAAAAAAAAAAAATCCCAAGTCTTAAAATCTGTGTCCCTTTTTCTCCGTTATTTCATGCGTAAGCCAGTTAGTTATGGGCAAGTTGGCTCACAAACATGCACGGGTTAGTGCCTCTACACCAAACCGCTTCTGCCGCCCTGGCGCCCTTCTTCCACAACACATCTTCGCCCCTCGCCCCTCTAAATAAAATGGATGACCTGAGGAGACCATCCACCCACCCCGACACTAAACCTCCTCCTTCTTGCATGTTTCCGCTGTCCATACGCTCCTCTGACAGCCGCCAGTTTAAGTCACCAATTTAGCGCCTAATGGAATTTCCATTGGGAACCTACTAGCCACTAAGTTGCTAAGTGGTTAAGCAACTTAGTGCTAGTAGGTTCCCAATGGATCTCCCCATTCCAATGGGAACCTAATATCAATGGAATTTTAGCATTGGGATCCCACAGCTAAGTTGCTAAATGGTTGCATAACTTAGTGCTGGTAGGTTTAATGGAATTTCCCATTGGGAACCTACTAGCGCCTAAGTTGCTAAATGGTTAGTAACTTTTTGGTAGGTTCCCAATGGAATGCATTGGGAACCTTACTAGCGTAAGGTGACCAGGTATTTCGAAATCAGCCCTGGGGACATTTCTCTTGCACGGATAAAAATCAATACATCTTATCGATATGAAATTAGGAAGGACAGTAAAATGGGTTTCATATATTTTTACATATTTATTAATATTTAAAACAACAAAAATCAAGTGTAAAAGCCAGGAATGTGCCTTTCCAAACGTTTAGTATATCCTAAGATTAATAACATGAATAGTGTTATCAGTAGAAAACTAGAACTGTGTCTCTGGGTTGGGGCAAAGTGGTGGGGGTCGGAGCGGAGGGGTCAAGGGTCATCAGGGCTTTCCAATTTTGTCGGGCCCAAAGAGCTCTGCCGCCTCCTAAGGGGAGAGTGACATGAGGAAAGAAATTTAGAAAAGTAAATACAAACATTTATTCTATGCCTGTGGCTGTCTGTTGAGACAGAGTTCCCCCACCCTTCAACAAATACTTATTCTGTTTACATCTACTGTACATACCTATAAGAAATATTTTTTTCTTCATTAATAACATAAAAAACAAGTAGTAGTCAAGCCTGCAGGTAAAGGTTCATATATGTTTCTTACTGTCACCTAGCCAGATCAGGGGCCTCTGTGTCTCAAAGTAGCAGGTTCATTTTTCCTACTAACCTGAGTATACAGCCACTCTGTGTTCCACAGCATACTTTGCACACTATATGTTAGTTTATCACTCAAATCATGTCAACGCTTTATCACTTGAACTTTATTAATACATATTATACATTTTAAATGTTTGAAACAGAAATATTAACTGAACAGGGTCTGAGGCAGCGGCCCTGGTAATTTGGGTGTAAAATAATATAAGAGAAGACATAGCAAGTAAAAGCAAAATAAATCTTTTTAAATATTCCCTAAACAAGTTTAACCATTGAACAGCAGAATAGGCTTAACATCAACACAATGTATATAATCCAAGAATAGTCCAACTTATAAACAGCAATACAATATATACATATATAATTTCCCAATGGAAATTCTGATTGTAATTTCTCCTTAAAATGACACTTCCTCTTCTTTGAAAGAGCCATCTGGTCATTCAGTCTTGTCTGTTTTCTTCCTCCACCTCGCTTTTGTTTCTAGCCCTCTTCTGACTTCTTCCTGCCTGCTCTCTGCTTTACTCCTCAAAAGTAAATTTTTCTCCCTTCTTCTTCGGTCAACCGTTTTTCTATCAGAGTTCCTAGTTTCCTCCCTCTCTCTCATTCAATCTCCTTTCTGTCTTTCTATCTTCTTCCTCACTCCAGCACAATCTTACATTTTTCTAAAACAGAGACATTATATAATCAAAAATCACCTCCAAAAAAATTAGGATGTGCAACATTGAAAACCTTATTATTATTATTACTTCATCTCATCTAAAAAGTTACTAAGAACATGCTAATTACCACAATGTTAATAGCTACAAGCAAAAACCACATAATAAATGAACATTAAACAGGGTGGTTATCTCCCTCTATCATTCTACAGATCATGTGGTAGGATCTGAAAATCTTGTCTGCAGTCCTCCTCCTGTTAATACTGACTCCTATTTTTTCTGCGTTAGGAACTTCTTCATATATATCCAAACTGAGTAGTAGAAAAGTACACCTACGCCTGGAAGTACATGCTCATAAATCACAACCATAAATCATCAAAACAAATTGAAATAACTCTACTTATAATTACTATCTGAAATATAAACTAAAGGTCACCTATCCATTCTAAAACATCTTTATACAAACCCTTGTTGATCCCTGGAGAACCAGCGTTACCAGATAAGCGCCTTACAAGGAGTTTTCAATCATTTTGCTACATTTTAACCCAGCGTCTTTTACTCATGCTCAACTCGTGGTCTTGTCTTACTTTTTATTACTGTTTTAACCTGGACACACACCAAACATTCATCACAAGATCAGCCCGATCAGAATAAAATAAATTGATTAACACACTTACCATCACTCAGCATAGCTCCCCATCAGTTGCCACAGGTTGTAAAAAACGAACTTCCACTTCTTCTTCTTCTTCTTCTGTTTTAAAAGTGATGCGCTCTTCTTCTTTTTTGTGTTTTAATGGCAGCTGACATCCAAATGGATCATTACGTGCCCCTTCTAGTGGTGCGCTCTGTTCCTTATCTTTATGTTATCAGCAGCGCACTCAGCTACCGTAATACGCTTTTTCTGCGCGCTAACAGCTCTGCTTCTACCGTAATAACAGTCTACACGCTAAACATTTTTCGCTTCGTAAAAATCGGGACATTTCCGGGACAGCTTTAGCCGGGGACAGGTGGTCCAAAACGGGACAGTCCTCGAAATCGGGGACGCCTGGTCACCCTATACTAGCGCTAAGTTGCTTAACTAAAGAGAACTTAGTGCTAGTAGGTTCCACAATGGAATTTCCCATTGGCGAACCTACTAGCACTAAGTTGTTAACTGAAGTTAGCAACTTAGCACTAGTAGGTTCCCAATGGAATTTCCCATTCCATTGGGAACCTAATATCAATGGAATTTCGCATTGAGAACCTACTAGCACTAAGTTGCTAACTGGTTAGCAAGATGCTTCCTACAAATCGGGTACAACACAACTTGCTTGCTAACCTTCCACCACAACAATCCCGCCCCCTTGATAAACAACCAATCACATTCACTTTATACACTGTGTAAACTTCAGGCAAGAAACTCATGAGGAAGGAAATGCGGTTGGAACAGCCGTTTCCCTGCGACTTTAAGTGAGGAAACAAAGTATTTGTACTATGTTAGTTGAATACCAATGATTTGGTGATATTTGTTTGGAACCCTAACTCACAAAAAAAGTGTTTATTTCTAGTTTGATGTAGCATCATTTTCCATGATAAGCCAATTTGTTAGACGTCCTTTCTAAATCTCTCCATCTATGGCTCCGATCTGGCTGAGTGGGCAGGGATTAGCAGGTGAGGCATGTGAGACTAAGACGGACGTTAGGGTCCACATGGTGAAAGGGTCTATACCATCATGACATAAAATAATTTAAATAACTGCTGATTATTGTCTGTTTTAGAAACAGATTCCTCCTGTTTTCTTGAACAAATGTTAAGAACCTATAATACCGTCCAATTCAGGAGATACAGAAAGAGATTGCAATAATGAGTAACAATATTTGTCAGACTCTGCGTTGGTTCAGGCTGATGAGGAGATAACTAGAAGAGACATACCTTTGGCATGATTGTATCTGACAAAAAGTGCTACAAGTTCAGGCAGAGGGTCATAGAGGAAACAAAAGAGAGAGGAAACATCAGAAAAATTGTATCAACCGCTTCATGTCCTCATTGACAGGCAGGCACAAATACATTTTTGGAGGCAGGTGCTAGAGTTAAAAAAAATAAGAACTTTCCTTTAACCTAATACCGAGGCTACAACAAGTAAGCTAGTAACTAGTAGGAGATCATTAGCCTCAGCAGATGGCCGCTCACACTGAGCCTGGTTCTGCTGGAGGTTTCTTCCTGTTCAAAGGGGAGTTTTTCCTCTCCACTGTCGCTACAAGCATGCTTAGAGGGAGGGTTGCCTTTCAGTCAATGTGTCGATGCAATTGGCTGGTTTTCCTTAGACTTTTAAAAATTCTTATTTAACCTTTATTTAACCAGGAAAAAAACTCCCATTGAGATTAAAACCATTTTTTAAAGGAGTCCTGGCTAAGAGGCAGCAAAGCTACATACTAAACAGAGATACATTAAATTAAATGACAGGTACATAAAAAAACATCAAGTAAAACAATCACAGATCACTGAGGCTGCTTCAAATTCTTTCCCTTTCAATTTAAAAGCATTTAAAGCTAAAAACTCAATCAACTTCCAGTTTCTTTGTAAAATATTCCACGCACAAGGAGCCGCGCAGCTAAAGGCTTTCCGTACCTAGTTCTGTGCGGGCAAAAGGAGCAGTGAGCCTCAGCTGATTGTTGGGTCTCAGGGCAGAAGAAGCAGAAGATGGAAACCTTTGAATCATTTTGACTGGATGATCTGGTGAACCAAAAGTGCCTTGAGATGACGTGTTGTGAATTGGTGCTATACGAATAAACTGAATTGAATTGAAATCAATAAATAATCATTCAATTGTTAAATGAAAGAAATTACAAATATTAAAACCAGAGAACGGATCTGACTGAATGGGAACATTTTGGCTCTGCTTCTTCAAACAGACTATATGCTCTTTGCTTTCCCACAGGTCCGTCTACGGTTTAAGGAGATCCAGCGCAGCAAGGAGAAGCTCACCTCCCATGTGACACGGGAGGAGTTCCAGGAGGCCTACTGTGAGCTTTGCACACGACCTGATGTTTACTTCCTCCTGGTTCAACTGTCCCAGGACCGGGAGTGCCTGGACCCTCAGGACCTCCGCCTCTTCTTGGAGACAGAGCAAGGATTGTCTCTAGCTACGACCGAAGGCTGCTGGGAGCTCCTGAAGCGCTACGAGCCCTCGGCCCAGGGCAGGGAGAGGGGCCTGCTGGGTCTGGATGGATTCGCTCGGTACCTGCAGTCACCCGAGTGTCAGCTGCTCGACCCGGAGCACCTGGGGGTTTGCCAGGACATGAACCTGCCTCTGTCCCACTACTACATCAGGTCTGAAGGTTCACTTTACCTTGAATGAAGATCCTTAGGGTAGAATAAAGATTCACTAACAGCAGTGCCCTGCAGAACGGCTCTGACCTCCTGAACTAGGGATGCAAGTTATTTGATAAATTAATCAGTCTGAAGCTGACTGATCTTATGGTCTGACTAAATACTATTGATTAAAGGACAGGGTATGTCGCTCTGACATACTGTCAGACAATTGGCCTCTTTGTGTCAAAGAGGTGGACGCTAACCAGAGGTGGGAAGGGTACTTAAAAATTGTAATTGAGTAAAAGTATCTTTACTTCTGCCTAAAGTTTACTTAGAGTAAAAGTAAAATTACCCATCTCAAAATTGACTCAAGTAAAAGTACAAAATTACTTCATTTAAATTGTAATTTGAGTAAAAGTTACTTTGGGTAATTTAATGCAAAAAAAAGGATGAGTCATGAATCGAATTGAGCACAAGGTGTTTTAATCGATTTAAAGGCGTATTTCAGTGGACATTCACACTTGAAAAAGATCAGCTGGGCTAAAGAACATACTTCCTCACAGCACAAGGACAGTAACTGAACCATAAAGTGCAAACTATTTTCAATCCTACTGTCCAACAGACACCACCATGATAGGCAGTGTTGGGAAAGTTCTCTTCTAAGTGAACTAGTTCAAAGTTCAGTTCACACATTTTAAAATGAACTTGTTCAGTTCATAGTTCATAATTCAGAAAAATTTTGAACTAAGTTCACAGTTCCAAAAAATGAACTAGTTCATAGTTTTTTTTTCATATATTGCTTAATTACACCATAGCGTACTGTAGAACCACAGACAGCAATTATTTTATGCCAGCATTTTTGCCAGATTTTTCATACGTCATCCATACGCTCTAAATCCTTGAGGTGTGACAGGGACTTTAATCAGAGAAGGAACCTGAAGGAGCCTGGCTAAAAGGGTGCCAGCTTGTGATGATGTCTTACCTGATGAAACTCTACATTAACACTAAAATCCTCTTCCATTAAAAAACTAAAAAGGACACTATCGTCATCAGGTTTTACTTCTTTAGAGGGACTGTTTCAAGTTTCAATACCAAGTCTCACATTCAACACTGCAAAAAATCTACAAATCTAGATAAGTCATTTTTTCTTATAATAAGTGCATTTGTTCTTGAATTGAGGAGATAAAAGAGACATTTTGCCAATGGAACAAGACAATTTACACTTAAAATAAAAAACACAATTGCATTGACTTATTTCAAGTGCATATTATTTAATTATCTTATTTTAAGAGTAAAATTACTCATTCCATTGGCAAACTATCTCATTAACCTACTGAAATTAAGGGTGAATACATGTTAATTTAACACATTT
This sequence comes from Cyprinodon brontotheroides, assembly GCA_018398635.1. Lineage (NCBI taxonomy): Eukaryota > Metazoa > Chordata > Actinopteri > Cyprinodontiformes > Cyprinodontidae > Cyprinodon > Cyprinodon brontotheroides. The sequence goes on from JAGKQL010000038.1 coordinate 1,621,543, forward strand.
TTACTTATTTCTAGATCAAGTTTTTGCAGTGTCATTACAAACTGTCACTGATTAAGCTTCAAACATTTGTAGTTCTTCTTTCTAAAACAAGTTTTATTTTAGAAATAAAACCTGTTCAGATATTTTTCCAAGTAGCCTGCACAAGTGTTTTGGACTATGGTGATGTTGTTCACATGCATGCTGCCTCCTAGTACTCTCCACCTGTTACCCTTGAAAATTATATAGTGCTTTGCGCTTCCTAACTAACTCCTATTCCTCGCACTCATCATTGTTCATTGTATGAACTGGTAGGCTGGTCAGCCACTGGCCCAATGTGAGACAACTTCTACATTTGTATATTTTCTATGGCCAAGGCCATGTTGGGTAAAATGCCAGCATATTTATGAATCTCCTCACGCTAAATTCCAGCCATTTTCATCTCCTGCTCCACCAGGTGGCTTCACCAGGTTCCAATGGTTTCTGTACTGGCTGGGAAGAAATTCTTTCTTCTTACTTCCTTTGCCCATGGTCCTGGAATAATTTTGCAAAACTTGTTCCATTTAAATGATCTAGTCCCAATGGATGAATTTAAGGCCATGTTAAAATGTCATGTAATTCAAAAATGTAACTGCCCTATGTGACCTGTCTTTTCCTCTATGTGAGATTTTGTCTATGTTGTATTTCTGTTTGCATTTTAACTGGTGTGCCATCTTGGCCAGGTCTCCCTCGAAAAAGAGATTTTAATCTCAAGGGACTTCCTGGTTAAATAAAGGTTAAATTAAATAAAAAAATAAAGTTCTTACGGTTCCCGAATTCAACAGCTGGGAATCTTTTTTCCAGGCACGTAAACTTAGTCAACATTCCGTACTCCAGGTCATCTAAGCCACGCCCCCATGCTGAGGGATAACAATTTAAAACACAAAAACAAATCTTGAAGTAAAAAGTTTTTTTTAAACCTTTTTTTTTTAAGTTCAAATCCTTTAAATTTAGTTTTAAAAAAATTCTTTTTTTTTTCTTTTGAGGTTCATTATAATTTTTCAGTTTCAAAAAGAACAGATATTTGCTGTTACCTCCTCCTCTTCCCATGTTCGGATAACGGATTGAGCAGAGCTCTGTGAGGCGGTCAAAGCTCGGGATGTTTTTTCCAGATCACATCTGCTTGTTCACTAATGTTTTCTAACAACCCTCTGAGGCCAGAAACACAACGTCTGCATCCGTACTGAGGTTGCATTGCACAGGGTTGGACTTTAGCTACACATCAGGTGCCTTTGATTGACTATACTAATAATGTTCACTGTAAAATATCAAAAAAAAAATGAGTAAAACAAGTCTTAAATTAAGCGTATTTTCCGTTCTTCATTTGAGCAGGTAAATGAGATAATCTGCCAATGGAATGAGCATTTTACTCTAAAGTTACAGTGTGTAATAATTACAGGGATATACAGTCAGAAATGGCCATATTATACATAACTATGTTATTTATCATCACCTACGAAGCTCAGCCCCTCTCTAACCTTTTTATGTTAGCCTTGCCTTAGGAATTGCTATTTATAATTACATAGGAGCCGGTCTCGCAGCCATGAGGTGAAAGATTACTATCTTTGCGCCACGGCAGCTACAGAGCCAACAAACTAGCGACATGGAGATCGCTAAAATGTCACAACGATGTAGAAAAAATAACGGTATATTTATTGTCTTAAGTCTACATGAAATCTATACCCTCTACACAGACCAATGAAATACCATTCTGTAAATATCCTATGTAAACAGAAACCTCATTACTTCTTGAGAAGGTAGGTGATGCGGACGCCGCGGGAAGACATTTTTTGTCCCGTAACGCCGCCGTACTGTTGGGGAGAAGCGGTGGGAGACGTTTGTTGCTGCAGTCTGCAGTCTGACCGCTAGATGTCGCGCTAAAAGTTACACACTGTAGTTTTAAAAATAGAGTGTAAATGAGATAATTTTATTGTGAAGAATTGACCATTTTTACTCTTAAAATACGCAAAATTTTATATAATTAGATATGCTCTTGAAATGAGACTGCAGTTGTTTTTCTTATTTCAGTACCGTAAGTTGCCTTTTACTATGTGTGATAAGTTTCCCTCATCCAAATTGAAAAGCAAGAAAATGCAATTTATTTTACAGCAAATTGACTCCACTTAGGATATAAATTTTCGCAGTGTTGTGGCCGGCGTATCTGATAAAATGTGAATAAATGCGCAAATAGATTTTATAACTGTAACGTGTGAAAACTAACTCCATTTTCTGTGTGATGTCGGCTGTTCATGCAGCTCAAACACCAATCAGGCTGAAAACAATGCACACAGCTCAGCTGGTTTAGAGGTTGGTAATGCATGTATGTGTAGGCCCTCTTTTTTTAACCCACATACAGGATTGTTTTCAGATCGCTTAGCATGCTCACTCTGTTATCTGCACGGATCACCTGATTCCTGCAAACCAGGTCCCAGTTGAACAGGAATGTCCCAGAATTACCCATGCTGCATTAAAGTGCAGGTATATATCTGGCAAACCCATGTCTGCGGAACATAGAGAAATATCAGAAAACCATCCAGTGCTCCTCTGCTGCTGTTGGAGTTCATTCAGTGGCGGCTTTCTGCTCATCCACCAGATGGTTCTGCTTAGGGACTGCTGTGTGCAAGCCACCACTAAATCCAATAAATGAAACCGGTATGCACATTAAGGGTTGCATATTGTGCTAGTTTTATGTTACACGCTATGTTAGGTCATCTGAAGCTGCCTGTCATCTTGCAAAGAGCAGAGCTGTGCAACGAACGGTCGAGTAGAACCAGCTAATGTTTTCACTCTCACTCTGAAAATTGCCTAAAACTACACCCCAGACTTAGGTTATCTTTTTATAGGACAGCCTTCAAGCTCGACACTTAGAGATTTCTACAGAGCAGGTCTCCTCTGGCATAATTATTATTTTAAATACTTCTAAGATCCATGACTGTGCTTTCATAGCATCTTCTTCCAGCATCACATAGCAACAAAAAGAAAAGGTTGATGTCTGTACAGGAAAGAAAAAAAAAAGGTTTTATACCAGCAGAGGATTTTGCAAAAGTCAGATTGATTAATATATTTATACATTTAGGTGTTTTGTGCAGCACTTCGGTTAGCATTTAGCTTGTTTTTAAAGTGGTCTAGAAATAAAATGCTTTAACATGAAGACATTTTAATGACTTGAAGAGTTTTAATGTTTATTGAGCTGTTGACTTGATCTAACATACAAGTAGGAGGCTTAGTTGGAGATAACAGTTATGTTAACTCTGAAACTTCAACTGGAACAAAGCAGTCTAAACCCGGATCAGATGCTATGGTTAGCTCAGATGCTGCCTCACCTTCTAGAGACAAACCAATCATATTAAGAGGAGTGCTAATGATCTTATTTTTTTATCAAATTAATCTTATTTATAAAGAATCCCATTAATCATCATTACTGCTAAGAGCAGATTGGAATGGAGCTGATTTCCACAGAGCTATGGCTCCTGGGTAGGGATTTGGCAACTGGATTAAAAAGATATCAAGGAGGATTCTTATTCTCCTCTATTAATGAGGAGAAATATGCATATGAAATATGCTTTCTTTACAAAGGGTCATCTTATGCAGCAGTGAACTATTTTTCCAGACTAGGAAGGATTCCTGAAGGCCTGTTGCTGCAGAGTGCACAGCTCTGCATTAAACCAAGCTTTTTCTTTATCAAAGGGGCTAAATTGTCTAAGGCCCAGAGAACTTTTAACCACATTAACATAGTCATTAATTTGTGAAGGGGAATAAATTAAATGGTTGCTCTCTGTAGTATTGTTCAGTAGGGGTGTAAATCCACACCCATCATGGCGATTCGATTCAGTACTGATTTCCTGACCCACAGCGATTCGATTATTTTCGATACTCAAGAATATTTTCCCGATAGAATTCGATTAAGTGGTTCTTTTTTTTTTTTTTTTTTTTTACAACTTTGGAGGCTAGACAAAGTTTAAATTTGAAATAAATCAATGAAAGCTGTTATATTGTTATGCATTTGAGAAACAACAGCAAATAGCAGAAGTAGAAAAGTTGCATCAAAAAAATACAGCAAAAATACTGCAAAATTCTACTGCACAAAAATCAGTGCAATGAGCGCACATGCACGAGGCGGCGTGGCTCCAGACGCCGCGCCCCTCCACAGAGAGCTCCGCTGCTCCTCTCCCAAATTGTAGCTGACGCCCAGACAGACAGTTACGCATAGCGGCAGGAGGTCGAGCATTGTTTTGTTTTATGACCCGAATGCGTGGAAAACAACTGCGTGAAGTTTGACCCGCTAGAAGAGAGCGAAGTGCGCGAGAATGCTGGGACCCTTTTTTCCACCCTTGGATCTCTCCCTGGCCCCTCATGTCCCTCTGTCCTCAGATAAACTTCGCCTGCACTGCACCTCTCGGCCTTATCTAGACCCATAGCGTGTAGCACAGACCAGGCTTCAATATTGAGGCATAAATCAAAAATGTCTGCATCAAGCTCACTGCAACACACTGCTGCGTAGAGTACATAACCAGGGCTTTGAGTAGGAGGGCAAAAATAGGTTTAGCGCCACCGCAGCCACCGGGAGGAAGAAAATTACGCCCAGGAGCAAATGGATAAAAAATAGATTGGAGGAAAAAAAAAAAACACAAAATGGAAACGACGACTTCACACTCGATGCATACGAATAACGGCTGTTGGATCGATGCATCGATAGATCGATCTTGTTACACCCCTATTGTTCAGTGATGAAGAGGAGATAAAAGTGAAACAGATTCTTTAAAATTTATAACTGCACTATCTAAGAAGGATGATCTGCTAAAAGTGAAATCTTCTTTTCAGGGAGCCATTGAACCTCACAAAGTAGAAGTAATCGCTGAAGGTTATTAAAAAGGCGTCCAGAGATGACAGGCGTTGTGAGAAAATACTGTTATTTCTTCACATTCAGTGACATATGTCAGAACAAGGTACAAACTATGAAGGTGAGAATGTGTGGGACTATTTACATTTTGAACAAAGCCAATAGTGTCTAAGATAGCATTAAAGGCTGCATCAAAGCTATCACCTTAAATGTTAGCATGGATTTTAAAAATCTCCCATTATGATGACCCTGTGAGTGTTCAACACCAAATCAGATAGGAATTCTGAAAACTCATCTAAAAATTCAGAGTAAGGACCTGATGGACGATACAAAGTTTCTCGCTGCTGTTCATAGCGACTGAAAGTTAATATAAAGCAATTTTTAGGTTTGTGGGAAAACTTAGTTACAAAAAATAAGATTAAATATATTTTACTGGAAGGTTTGACACTTTGTAGATAATATTCATTATCATATCATTCATTATCATATCATATAGTGATCCAGGAACACCTATGGAACGCGTATATAACTCACTAAAATATGCGGTGGCCCTTGAAGTGCAAACTGCAACTACAAATCTAAAAAGCGCAACTTACATTAAGGAAAAACAAAACTACATAAAGCAAAGCGCGCCAACTACATTAAAAGGAAAACACATTTACATTAAAAAGTTAGGTACCAGTGGGAAACACTTCGAGACATCGCTGATTGGACAACGGCGTCGTTTGACCCTTGAATGGTGAGTCATTCTGCCTGCTCTTGCTGCGACTTTTGAAAACACTGTTATTAGAGTCTTATTTTAAACTGCTGCGTTATCAGGAATCTTAGGAATCAGGACCTCGCGTCTGAGGTGATACTGGATATACCAGAGACTAATCAGAATTTCAGTTAGTTTTGCCCACGCACAGAAGACACACTTAAAAGAAGCTGGACTGTTCGAGACTGACGCCAACTTCCAGTTCAAAAGGGTAAAAGCGGCGCCGGCGTCCAATCAGCGACTGCTCATAAACGCCGCGACCTTTGCTGGGGCGGTGGCCATTGTTACCTGTTTTCCTTAATGTGAGATTCGCTTTGCTTTGCGGATGTAGCGATTCTCGCGCCAATGTAGTTAGCGGCTTTGCTTTATGTGGATGCAGCGATTTCCTTAATGTGTAGTTCGCGGCTTTAGCTTTGCATGTAGTTAAGATTCGCCTTAATGTAGTTAGCGCGGCTTTATGTAGTTGCGATTTCCTTAATGTAGTTGCGCTTTGCTTTTATGTAGTTCGCGATTTCCTTAATGTAGTTGCGGCTTTGCTTTATGTAGTTCTTGCGATTTCCTTAATGTAGTTCGCGCGCTTTGCTTTATGTAGTTCGCGATTTCCTTAATGTGGATTTAGTTTTTGCTTTTATGTAGTTGCGATTTCCTTAATGTAGTTGCTTTGCTTTATGTAGTTCGCGAGTTCAAAGACTGTATTAGCTTTTGCTTTATGTAGTTCGCGATTTGCCTTAATGTAGTTAAGCTGCTTTATGTGGTTGGGATATATTTAATGTAGTTGGGCTTTGCTTTATGTAGTTGCGATTTCCTTAATGGTTGTATTTTATGGACAGTTGTGATTTTCCTTAATGTAGTTGGCTTTGCGCATATGTAGTTAGCGGATTCCTTAATGTAGTTGCTTTATGCTGTAATGTAGCTTTGATTTACTTGATGTAGTTAACGCTTTGCTTTATGTAGTTATATATCCTTAATGTAGTACGTTGCTTGCCTTATGTAGTTCGCGATTTGCTTAATGTAATTCGCTTAGCTTTATGTGATTCGCGATTTGGCGGCTGTAGTTGCAATTTCCTTAATATAGTTCTGCGATTGCCTTAATGCACTTAAGCTGTGATTTATGTAGTTGTGATTTCTTTAATGTAGTGTAGTATGCTTTTGCTTTATGTAGTTGCGTTGTTCCTTAATGTGTAGTTGGCTTTGCTTTATGTAGTTCGCGATTTCTCTTAATGTAGTTCGAGCTTTGCTTTATGTAGTTGCGATTTCCTTAATGTAGTTCAAACTTTAGATTTGTAGTTGCAGTTTTCTACTTCAGGGCCACACGTAAAAATGTGTAAAAAATCTTCTACTCTACCACTTTTGGCTCTTTTGTCTCAATATCAAAAACCCAATATATTTCATAATTAATCTGTAATGGAAGAAGAAGGGTGGAAAAAAATTGCATTTCAATCCTTTGATTGAAGACTTGTGTCTCTCCTTCCAGTACGTCGTACCGCTCCTACCTGCTTGATGACCAGGTCCACGGAAGAGCGGACCTCGGAGGGCTGACCAAGGCTCTGCAATCAGGCTGTCGATGCCTGGAGCTGGGCGTCACAGACGGTCCTGAGGGCGAGCCTCTGCTTGGGGTCGACTACGGGCCTGATATTTCCCGCCACCATCATCACCATCACCACCATGCACCCGTTACTATCCGCTCGGCGCTGGAGGTGGTGAATAAATACGCCTTCCTGACGTCGCAGTACCCACTCCTGCTTTACTTGTGTCACCGGTGCTCACCAGGTCAGCAGCGCACCATGGCACACCACCTCAAGAAAGTGTTTGGATCCCGGCTCTATAAACCCGAGGCCCTACATGTGAGCCTGGGAGGGAGGGCGACCACCCTCCCCTCCCCGGAGCAGCTGAAGGGGCGGATCCTTATTGTTGGGAAAAAGCTCCCTCCAGAGGAGGACGGCTCTGACGGGGAGGTATCAGAGGAGGATGAGGAGATAGGAGGAGGGGGGCCCCTGGCTGGAAGAAGGATGACCATCCCCGGGGAGGAGGAACTAGGTGTGGTCCTGGTAGTGCCTCCTCCTTCTCAGCCCAGGAAGCTAACCCTCCATAAAGACCTGTCGGACCTGGTGGCTGTTGTTCGGACAAGCAGCCGCAGCTTTTACGCTCAGAGAGGAAGTAACAAGCAGAGTCAGTCGCCCCCCAGCAGTCCCTCGTCCCCCGGATCACCCCTTCCCCCTGACATGCCTTACTGGACCATGTGCTCTCTGGGCGAAGGAGAGGCTGGACGGCTGACGAGCGAAAGCCCAGAGGACCTCGTTCAGTTCACCAAACGCACCCTAACCAGGGTACGACCCAGCTCAGTGCGCCTGGACTCCAGCAACCCCAACCCACAAGGATACTGGAAAGGAGGGGTCCAGCTAGTGGCCTTAAACCAGCAGACTCCAGGCGCCATGCTGGACCTCCATCGAGGCCGCTTCTCACAGAACGGGGGTTGCGGCTACGTCCTACGGCCAGCTGTGATGAGGGACGCAGTTTCGTACTTCAGTGCCCACACCCATGGCTGCGTGCCGGGAGTCCCACCCCAAACTCTGCGCATTAAGGTCCAGAAGCTACTCTGCTTTTTCACAGTTATTCAAGTTAATGAATGTTTCTTTACAAATGCTTCCGATTTGCTGTTAAACTATTTTGATTACTATTTGATTTCACTTTATGGTGGAGTTCTTCACCCTCTGACATTTCTCTGGTTTTCTTCAGACCTGTTGAACTAAACATGAGCAGCTCTGTGTTTTGTCGTGTAGGTCATCAGTGCCCACAACCTGCCAAAGCCCCAGGGGTCCGGGGCCAAGGGGGAGGTCATTGACCCGTACGTAGTGTTGGAGGTGCACGGCGTCCCGGCCGACTGCGCCGAGCAGCGGACGCGCACCGCCGCTCAGAACCAGGACGAGCCGATGTTTGATGAGACCTTTGAGTTTCAGGTAAGAGGACTTGATGGTTATGCCCTGGTGATGGTCTGTCCCGGTGACAGTCTTTCCCGGTGACAGTCTTTCCCGGTGTCGGTCAGTCCCGGTGTCGGTCAGTCCCGCTGTCGGTCTGTCCCACTGTCGGTCTGTCCCGGTGACGGTCTTTCCCAGTGACATTCTTTCCCGGTGTCGGTCTGTCCCGCTGTCGGTCTGTCCCGCTGTCGGTCTGTCCTGCTGTCGGTCTGTCCCGCTGTCGGTCTGTCCTGCTGTCGGTCTGTACCGGTGTTGGTCAGTCCTGCTGTCAGTCTGTCCGGCTGTCGGTCAGTCCCGCTGTCGGTCAGTCCCGGTGTTGGTCTGTCCCGGTGTCGGTCAGTCCCGCTGTCGGTCAGTCCCGCTGTCGGTCAGTCCCGCTGTCGGTCAGTCCCGGTGTCGGTCTGTCCCGCTGTCGGTCTGTCCTGCTGTCGGTCTGTACCGGTGTTGGTCAGTCCTGCTGTCAGTCTGTCCGGCTGTCGGTCAGTCCCGCTGTCGGTCAGTCCCGCTGTTGGTCTGTCCCGGTGTCAGTCTGTCCAGTGTCGGTCTGTCAGCTGTCAGTCTGTCCGGTGTTGGTCTGTCCCGGTGTCGGTCTGTCCCGCTGTCGGTCAGTCCCGCTGTCGGTCTGTCCCGCTGTCGGTCTGTCCCACTGTCGGTCAGTCCCGTTGTCGGTCTGTCCCGCTGTCGGTCTGTCCTGCTGTCGGTCTGTACCGGTGTTGGTCAGTCCTGCTGTCAGTCTGTCCGGCTGTCGGTCAGTCCCGCTGTCGGTCAGTCCCGGTGTTGGTCTGTCCCGGTGTCGGTCTGTCCCGCTGTCGGTCAGTCCCGGTGTTGGTCTGTCCCGGTGTCAGTCTGTCCTGCTGTCGGTCAGTCCCGCTGTCGGTCAGTCCCGGTGTTGGTCTGTCCCGGTGTCAGTCTGTCCGCTGTCGGTCTGTCCCGGTGTCAGTCTGTCCGCTGTCGGTCTGTCCCGGTGTCGGTCTGTCCCGCTGTCGGTCAGTCCCGGTGTTGGTCTGTCCCGGTGTCAGTCTGTCCTGCTGTCGGTCAGTCCCGCTGTCGGTCAGTCCCGGTGTTGGTCTGTCCCGGTGTCAGTCTGTCCGCTGTCGGTCTGTCCCAGTGTCGGTCAGTCCTGCTGTCAGTCTGCCCGGCTGTCTGTCAGTCCAGCTCTCGGTCTGTCCCGGTGTTGGTCTGTTCCGGTGACCGTCTGCCCCGTCCAACATTAGCCTGTGGTGAAGAACAAAAGTTCTTTAAGAACAAAGTTCTTTAAAGAATTTTTTTTTTTTCTTACCAGAAGTCAAATTTTCTGGATGAAGTGTATGAACAGGGATTGTAAGAGTCCAGATCTGAATCTGGATCTGGACTGCAGCTTAATCCAAACCCAGGTTTTATTTTTAAGACATTAAAAGTTTTATTTTTAAGACATTAAAAGTGAAAAACCTGCAGCCTTCTGTGTGGGACCTGATCCCAGCATCGCACCCTGCAGCTATAATTGTCACAAATAACTACTTTGTCCTACATGATGGACAAAGACAGGACAGCCGCCCTTAGAGAGTTTTCTACAAGCTGTTAACCGAAACCACAGAGGAACCGGATCATGAAATGAGTGACATAAAAACTTGAGTTATTCTTCAGTTTCTGTAAAGATCTTCTCTGTGCAGACTGGGGTTAATTAAGTATTAGATGAACTGAGGTTAGAAACCATAAAGCAGCTTTCTAAAATCAAGCTAAGCCTATTGTGGAGCAGAAAAGAATGACCTGAAACTCATGGAGGACATTTTATTGGTCATTTCTCCACAGTTACTCATAATGCTGTTGGAGCAATTGAAAAGATAATTAAAGCTCCTTAAGGGCTGGTTAGCAAAGATTTTAAAATTGTCCAGTGGTCTTTAAAACTAAAGTGCGCCCACACATGATCGTAAAAGATTTAGGTGCATTCTCTCCAGCAACACTACAAGCAGAGCAGACTTTGTTGTGAGTGGGAAAATAAGTAGTTATAAGGTGTTTTAGGCCAGAAAGTGCTTCCCAAAATGTGCAGTTCATTATGGGGTGATTTTCTTCCATTATTGTTACAAGCAAAGAACAAAATTTTGTAAAAAATGCAACGCAGTAATGAAACTTTAAAACATTGTAATCACAAAAGCCTTTCAGAGTAACTTTACCGTCTTCTTTTATCCTAATCATATTGGTGTTCTTTTTAACTTCTGGCTTTTCTCTGGAGTAAGGAGTATTGGTCTGCATGAACGTTAGCAAAAACATTTAAATGGTCAATGTGGGCGTCAGCAGCCAGCGTTTTATTTATTTATTTATTCAATCAGGACAGAGCCCATTAATGAACAATCTTATACTTCTGTACAGATTGTAAATGAGCCAGATTATAGCATAGTTGCTAATTTACATCTGTCCTCCTGAGGCAGGAAGACAAAACAACACAAGATCACATAATGCAATATCAGTCAAAACACATAGACACACGTTCAGACAATGACATTACAACAATAAAATTAGTGAGTGCATGACTGGGAGCTTTTAAGAAACTGTTTAAGGTGCTTTTTAAATGTGCAATAAGTGGGACATTCCCTGATGTTTGTTGGGAGGCTGTTCCAGAAGTGACTGATAGAACGGTTTGTCCAAAGGTTGTTCTTCTGTGGGGGATCTCTAGGTCTCCTCTGGAAGAGGCTCTGGTGCAAATACGTCTGCCAGGTCTAATGTAGGTAGAAAGTGGAGGTGGGGCTAATCCATTCGTTTGGATTGGGCTTGGAGTAAAGAGGATCTGATCTGGGAAACGCATTTGGAAAAGAATGCAATAATTAAAACTCAAATTGGGAAACTAAGCATTTTGAAAAAATATTGAAAATATAAAATATGTAAAAAAAAAATGTATATTTTGAAAAAAAAATGTAAAAACTAAAATATTAAAAATAAGTGTGAAAAAAATAGGGTTTTGGTAAAAGAACAGCAAAATCATTTTTAAAAAGTATTATTTTAGGGTTTTATCTTTCTCTCCATTTCCAAAATGTGTTCTTGGCTTTTATCAACAAATTTCCCTCCATGCCGACATCGTTCTGAGCAGACAAATCACTCTGAAGACACAGGATTATCTGAAGGGGAAGATCAGGGTGCAAAATCCAAAGGTTATCTTGCCGTGTGAACCCTTCTTTATATTCAATTAAATTCAATTCACTTTATTTCTATAGCGCCGATTCACACCACATGTCATCTCAAGGCACTTTACAGTTCAACCAGATCATCCAATCAGATTGATTCAAAGTTTTCCATCTAAGGAAAACCAGTTGATTGCATCGACTCATTGACTCTTCTACAGCAATCCCTCACACTAAGCATGCTTGTAGCGACAGTGGAGAGGAAAAACTCCCCTTTGAACAGGAAGAAACCTCCCAGCAGAACCAGGCTCAGTGTGTGAGCTGCCATCTGCTGAGGATCACTGGGGTTCAAGGAGACAGAAGCAGACATAGAAAAAAGAAGCATAGATACAAAAGGCAACTGTCAACCAGCTCCACAGGCGCCCCCGTCCCAGGAAACACACAGCCAGGCAGACGAGCTCCGAGGCCAGCTCCCATGTCAGAGGATGAAGAGAGCACATCCAGTTAGTCACAGTCAGAGAAACAGGACTACACTGGAAAACAGGCCAAGCTCCAACATCTAGAAACAAAGGTGTTGATGGCAGCAGCACAGCTGATATTTCTCTCCAGGATGGAGTCACAGCCAAACAGGAACAGACCAGATGAAGCTACTATGAGAAAAGCAGAGAGAGCAGAACGTTAGAGATTGAACTAACAGATTCTGCAGAGTGGGAGAATAGAGATAGAATGAAGCAGAATGATGAAAAAAAGGGGTCCCTATGTCTCCTCCAAGCAGTCTAAGCCTATAGCAGCATAACTATAGAGATAGCTCTGGATAACCTGAGCCACTCTAACTATAACTAATTTTAGAAATTCTTGGAACCACTAGTAAACCTGCAGATTGAGAGTGAACTGCTCTGTTAGGAACATAAAGAACAATCAGATCTCTGATGTAAGATGGAGCTTAGCCATTTAAGGCTTTATGGGCGAAGAAGGATTTTAAATTCTATTTATATAAACACTTGACCGCTCTTCATGGTTTTCATGTTTGAAAAACACTTCATGTTTTTTTTTATTTCCTTCAAGGGCTCATTATTATAAGAAATCTTTAAAGCTTTCAACTTGATGCAGTTTTTAAAGCAACTGTTGATTTCATAGCTCATTGAAACATGAACCTGAATCAGTGTTTTATGATGAGTTAACAAACAAGCAGAGTGGTTTGTGTAATTTAGAGAGGTTCATGTCTACCATCCTGCTGCATCGCACCTGCAGGAAAATACAGCTCAGAGTGGATAATTGAACAGTTAGCATAGCACACTGATATTTGGAACAAATTAACTAGAACAGATGACATTTGATGACTTGCTGATTGAGCTTTTTCCACCCCCTACAGAGTGCTGCACTAGTTTAGCTGAGCTACGATGACAAGCACTCATATGTCCTCTGTGTGTGTGTGAGTCGCTCCGTGCAGACATAATGTACCCCCAGAAAGACTAAAAAAGATCAGAATAATACCTGTAATCAGTCGACAGTAATTGGAGCAGCTGTTTGGCAGGAGACAGGCTTTATGTAAGATTTGAATGGATGATTTATTTGTCAGAGACGGATGCATGTGTTTGCATGGGCAGGAAATAACGCTCCATGTGAGTTTGCTATTCAGTGTGTCCGTTTGGTTTTTTCTTCACACAGTGTTTTCCTTTGCATCACCCATGTACGGTTCTTTTCTCATTTTCACTGCCTCTCAGACTTATTTTTCTTCAGTGGTACAAACACCGGTCAGAACATTAGTCTATCCATCACTCTGCAGCTGGGTCCAGTTCAGTACAAGCTCATTTTATTTAGGAAAATACATTACATCTAGTTTGTGTTGTGTATACGACATGTGTTTTAGTATCATAGAGAGATAAGCTGGCTTAGATACAGTAAGCGACACTTCAGAATCCCCCTCCTACACGTCTGATCCTGCAGCCACTGGGTGACCAGTTAAAGGAATAGTACACCCAAAACATGATTAGCCTTCATTTTCTACTCATTTCCTATACACTACTGTTTATGCTCTAAAAACAATCTAAATGACTTCGTTTCAAGTAAATTATGGGCGCTACCCACTCAGGACACTTGGAATACATTGGGGCCGAGCAGTGGTATGGAGGAATATTGACACGTTTTTTTGTGGACTTTTATGGACCTTTCTGTCTCGAGGAAGCCATAGACCTCCATTATTTGAATGTCAGCAGACAGCAAGAAGCCTCCCCAGATCTCCAGATGCATTTGAGATATCAAAAAGTACTCAGAGTGTTGTTCAGCATGGAGGTGAGTAGAAAATGAAGGCTAATCATGTTTTGGGTGTACTATTCCTTTTAAACCAGGCTCCTGACTTACAGACACTGGGAAATAACGGCTTCGTTGTTATCTGAGTTAGAACAGAGGTCTGCAGTCTGTGGCTCCACAGCTAGTGGTGTGAAGCTGCAAAAACGGATTTATTAAAAAAATAAACATTTAGTTAGACTGAAAACAGAACAGTTAAATTCCACTAGATATATAATTTTTTTTAAAATCTCAATTTAAAGGCATACTATGCAACATTTTTCAGTTAATTAATGTGTTTCATAATGTTTTTTGAATGATTAAATGAGTCATTTGGGTCAGGTCAAAAGGTTTTCTCGCCGCTTCTGGTGGTCTGTCAGGGAAATACCAGCGAGCCCTCGCCCGCACTCCACACAGGCTCAGAAGTCTCGCATCGCGAGAGTCGGTCTTGTTTCACGGTTGAACTTGGCTAACTACAATCTTTGTTATTTAGATACATGCATAACAAAAAATGTATGAAAATATGCTAAATTTTCAAACTCGAAAATTGGAACAAAATAGTCACTTATCGGAAGAGTAGACATGAAAGCTGATTCAGCTGCGTCAAGCCTGTTGCCAGAACTGCTGTGCATATTTTCCAAAACAACTGCGTGGGGCCAAAATGGTAGCTTTAATATTTGCAAATGTGTGTGGAGAGTTGTGTGTCTGTATCTCGATTTGTGTGTGTGCAGTGGGATTTGAAAATGTGTAAATAAATCTGTAAATGTGTGAGGAGATTTGTGTGTCTGTACAACAATCTGCAAATGTGTAAAACTACTTGTGTGTAATCCGTTTTGCAAATGTGTAAAAAATCCACAAATCTGTATTCAATCTGCAAATGTGTACTGAGATTTGCAAATGTGTAAAAAAATCCACAAATCTGTATTCAGATCTGCAAATATGTACTGAGATTTGCAAATGTGTAAAAAATCCACAAATCTGTATTCAGATCCACAAATGTGTACTGAGATTTGCAAATGTGTAGATCAATCTGTAAGCACACACAGAGACACTTGTGTCTGAAGTATTTTCGCTTCAAGACCCAGAAATACAGACAAATCATTGGTTACAAGTCAAGCGGTTTTTCGGTTGGCTCTCTTTACACACGTGATTTTTGCTACTCTTCTGCCGCGTGAGATGCACAAATGCGTAGAAGGATTTGTATGTGTATTTTCGCGATTTGTAACCCCTTGCGCAGGCTCGCAGGCTCACATGCTGCCCTGACCGCAGGCTCACAGGCTCACAGACAGCCTCTACCTTTTTTTTTCCTCCGCTGCGGGAGTTGACGTGACAAGGATGATATATTGATACCATTCAGTAAGGAAAAAATTTAATCTATTATTAAACAAAAGGTTACGGAAAGATGGCAGAAGCTGTGGGAAGAGCATAGAACTGGAAGGTGGCTTTATAGTATTCAAAGGAAAATTGGTGCAATGAGGAGAACGGAAAGGAATAAAAAAGAGGTTATATCTAGATTAAGTTTCGAAAACACGGGGTTAAATGGAAACTTATTTAGAATGGGAACAGGAGGTTGTGGTTTTTGTTATCAAGGGGAGACGGTGGAGCATGTTTTGTTATAAATATTCTATGGAGAGAAGGGAATTATTAAGTTGGTTACAAGAAAATAAATTACAGTTAAATATACAAGATATTTTGGGGAAAAAAATCTACTTATGATTATTTTTGTAATTTGATAAACAATCTTGAAAAAACGAAATTGATAGAAAGGATATAAGTTTATTTATGTAAATATTGTTAATATTTATTTTTATTTTTCAGTGGGAAAATACATAGCATCCCGATCCACACTCCACTGAAGTAGATGGTGGTAATGCACATCATAAAGTTGCTTGCCAACCGCCATAAAACAGAAGCAGAAGAAGAAGAAACAGTTTTACTAATGCAAACTATAGAAAAAATTAAAGAAATATACTTACAGAAAGCTGACGGGATTCCATTGCTCTCAACTTAGCAGGTACAACCCCTAGGACCCCAGTAACGTCACGTACTGTACAATACCGCCAACTGGTGGTATGTGGCTGTATGTGAAGCAAGTTGTGCTGAACTGTCGCAGAGAGAGGCTGTCTGTGAGCCTGTGAGCCTGCGGTCAGGGCAGCATGTGAGCCTGCGAGCCTGCGCAAGGGGTTACAAATCGCGAAAATACACATACAAATCCTTCTACGCATTTGTGCATCTCACGCGGCAGAAGAGTAGCAAAAATCACGTGTGTAAAGAGAGCCAACCGAAAAACCGCTTGACTTGTAACCAATGATTTGTCTGTATTTCTGGGTCTTGAAGCGAAAATACTTCAGACACAAGTGTCTCTGTGTGTGCTTACAGATTGATCTACACATTTGCAAGTCTCAGTACACACATTTGCAGATCTGAATACAGATTTGTGGATTTTTTACACATTTGCAGATTGTTGTACAGACACACAAATCTCCTCACACATTTACAGATTTATTTACACATTTTCAAATCCCACTGCACACACACAAATCGAGATACAGACACACAACTCTCCACACACATTTGCAAATATTAAAGCTACCATTTTGGCCCCATTTTGCTTTGTTTTTGCTATTTTTCTTTCTTCTGCTCTTTTTTCTGTCATGCTGATCTTATTTAAAGCAGTTTGGTGACTGCAGGATTGTAAATGGCTATAAACATTGTTTGAGTAATTGATTACCCCCACAAGGCCTCAGTATAATGTCTTTTACAGTTTTTTTGAAAAATTTTCTTCAACTACTGAGCAAAATTCAAATCTGGTTTACATTTTTCAAATGTTTGCTGCGGCTCCTGCTGGGGATGATTTTCTTTTAGCAGTGGCTTTGATCTTTGCACTTACCAATGAAGGCCAGAATCATGAAGTGCGCGATTGATGGTGACTGATAGCTGTCTCTGTGAACCGTTACCTCTGCAATACTCCTCTTTCCATTTTAGATGGATTAAACAGTGATTTGTGAGCTGTTGCTTTATTGCATATCACTTCCTTGAACCTCCCTGCAACTTGATCCATGAACCTTTCCAATGTCCTATTACATAAAGACACTCACGGTGTAATACCCATGACCCTGGATATGGTGGAGAGGTGCAAATGTGCTGCAAATACATACATGAACAGCAAATACAGAGAAGTGACAAGGAAGAACAAATTTAATCTCTCCATTAGCCTCCCTACCTGATTCTTTCTACAATCACACAAACTAAGTGCAAACACGCTGCAAATACAAAAACATCTGCATACACTTAAGTGATGCTAACATATGAAATGCTGAAAGTAAAAATAGCAAGTACTCGAGTTGAGGAAGGTGGCATCCCCCTTCTTAAAAAAAATCTTAATAATCATCCCCCTTTCTTAAAGGACATTTCATTACTGATTGTGTAAAATTGATATTATATATCAACAGCAATAGTCATTATATTACCCTTTCAACATTAGACGGGCTGTGGGCTTATAAGTAGCCTGAGGAAAAAGAAATGAAATAAAGGAAGTGTCCTACCAATGACTATGAAGCTGATCCCAGCTGGGGCAGTGATAGCCATGCTACCTCTGTAGGGGCAGTGATAGCCATGCTAACTATGGAGGGGCAGTGATAGCCATGCTACCTCTGTAGGGGCAGTTATAGCCATGCTAACTATGTAAGGGCAGTGATAGCCATGCTAACTCTGTAGGGGCAGTGATAGCCATGCTAACTATGTAGGGGCAGTGATAGCCATTCTAACTATGAAGGGGTAGTGATAGCCATGCTAACTATTTAAGGGGGCAGTGATAGCCACGCTAACTATGTAGGGGCAGTGATAGCCATGCTAACTATTTAAGGGCAGTGATAGCCATGCTAACTATTTAAGGGGCAGTGATAGCCATGCTAACTCTGTAGGGCAGCGCTAGCTATGCTAACTATGTAGGGGCAGTGATAGCCATGCTAACTATTTAAGGGATGGGCAGTGATAGCCATGCTAACTATTTATGGGCAGTGATAGCCATGCTAACTATTTAAGGGCAGTGATAGCCATGCTAACTCTGTAGGGCAGCGCTAGCCATGCTAACTATGTAGAGGCAGTGATAGCCATGCTAACTATGTAGGGGCAGTGATAGCCATGCTAACTATGTAAGGGCAGTGCTAGCCATGCTAACTCTGTAGGGCAGCGATAGCCATGCTAACTATGTAGGGGCAGTGATAGCCTAAGGTAGGGTGACCAGACGTCCCCGATTTCCGGGGACTGTCCCCGTTTTGGACCACCTGTCCCCGGCTAAAGCTGTCCCCGGAAATGTCCCCGATTTTACCGAGGCGAAAAATGTTGCGTGTAGACTGTTATTACGGTAGAGCTGTTGCGCGCAAAAATAGGTATTACGGTAGCTGGTTGCGCTGCTGATAACATAAAGATAAGGAACAGAGCGCACCACTAGAAGGGCGGTAATGATCCTTTTGGATGTCAGCTGCCATTAAAACACAAAAAAGAAGAAGAGCGCATCACTTTTAAAACAGAAGAAGAAGAAGAAGTGGAAGTTCGTTTTTTACAACCTGTGGCAACTGATGGGGAGCTACGCTGAGTGATGGTGAGTGTGTTAATCAATTTATTTTATTCTGATCGGGCTGATCTTGTGATGAATGTTTGGTTTGTGTCCAGGTTAAAACAATAATAAAAAGTAAGACAAGACCACGAGTTGAGCATGAGTAAAAGACGCTGGGTTAAAATGTAGCAAAATGATTGAAAACTCCTTGTAAGGCGCTAATCTGGTACGCTGGTTCTCCAGGGATCAACAAGGGTTTGTATAAAGATGTTTTAGAATGGATAGGTGACCTTTAGTTTATATTTCAGATAGTTATTATAAGTAGAGTTATTTCAATTTGTTTTGATGATTTATGGTTGTGATTTATGAGCATAGACTTCCAGTTTTTGGTGTGCTTTTTTACTGCTCAGTTTGGATATATATGAAAGTTCCTTGTGAAAAAATAGGAGTCAGTAACAGGAGAACTGAATAAGACAAGATCTACATGATCTGAGAATGATGGAGATAACCACCTGTTTAATGTTCATTTATTATGTGGTTTTTGCTTGTAGCTCCTAATATTGTGGTAATTAGCATTTTTAGTATTTAGATGAGATATTAATAATAATAAGTTTTCATGTTGCACATCCTAATTTTTTTGGAGGTGATTTTGATTATATAATGTCTCTGTTTTAGAAAAATGTAAGATTGATGCTGGAGGAGTGAGGAAGAAGATAGAAAGACAGAAAGGAGATTGAATGAGAGAGGAGGAAACTAGGAACTCTGATAGAAAAAACGGTTGACAAGAAGGGAGAAAAATTTACTTTGAGGAGTAAAGCAGAGAGCAGGCAGAAGTCAAAAGAGGGCTAGAAACAAAAGCGAAGGTGGAGAGGGAAGAAAACAGACAAGACTGAATGACCAGATGGCTCTTTCAAAGAAGAGGAAGTGTCATTTTAAGGAGAAATTACAGTCAGAATTTCCATTGGGAAATTATATATGTATATGTTATTGCTGTTTATAAATATGGACTATTCTTGGATTATATACATTGTGTTGATGTTAAGCCTATTCTGCTGTTCAATGGTTAAACTTGTTTAAGATATTTAAAAAGGTTATTTTGCTTTTTACTTGCTATGTCTTCTCTTATATTATTTTACCCAAATTACCAGGGCCACTGCCTCAGACCCTGTTCAGTTAATATTTCTGTTTCAAACATTTGAAATGTATAATATGTATTAATAAAGTTCAAGTGATAAAGCGTTGACATGATTTGAGTGATAAACTAACATATTGAGTGATGTAGTGTGCAAAGTATGCTGTGGAGCACATTTTGCAGCTGTATACTTAGGTTAGTAGGAAAAATGAACCTGCTACTTTGATGCTCACACACGCTAGGCCCCTGATGTAACATGCTAGGTGACAGTAAGAAACATATAGTAAACCTGGGTACCTGCAGGCTTGACTACTACTTGTTTTTTTATGTTAATGAAGAAAAAAAATATTTCTTACCAAAGAGGTCCTGCTACAGTAGATGTAAACAGAATAAGTATTTGTTGCACATTTTTTGAACTGGTGGGGGAACTCTGTAAACAACAGACAGCCACAGGCTTCAAAAACGTGCTTTAAATATTTACTGAGTTTTTTTTCTTTTCCTACATGTCACTCTCTAAATATAGGAGGCTGCAGAGCTCTATTCGAGCCCGATGCAGGTAAAGCTTTGGAAATCCCTGTCTAATTTAACTACTTCACCCCTCCATGTGTCACCCCCATTGGTCATTTGCCCCAACCCTGAGACACAGTTCTAGTTTTCTAGCTCATTGGATATTCATGTTGATACATCTTAGGATACACTAAACGTTAGGAAAGGCACATTCAATGGCTTTTACACTTGATTTTTGTTGTTTAAATATTAATAAATATGTAAAAATATATGAAACCATTACTGTCCCTTTTTCGTTTAATTTCATCTAAGATAAAAATGTATTGATTTTTATCCACGAGCTTAGAACTGTTCTAACCATTGGGTTGCAGAAAGGCTGGTCATCTTAGTAACGTAAGGGGTCAAGGGTAAATAGTCCAGAACATTATAAACAGCAATAACATATACATGCCCAATCTTCTTTCTTTTCACAGCCAGTGTATCTAAGCATTGAAGGACAGAACATGTTTGAACTGAAATCTGCTGGTGGCATCAAAGTACAATCATTTTCTCCCTGCCTGTGGCAACCGTGTTGAGGATCAGAGTTCCTAGTTTCCTCTTCAAAAAATGCAACAAATTCTGTTCGCACTCTGTTTACATCTACTTCCTCACTCCTCCAGCATAAATCTTACATTATTCTAAAACAGAGACATTATATAATCAACATCACCTTCAAAAAAATTCTTGATGTCTGCAACATGTCAAAGCCAACATTATTATTCAATACTCTCATCTACAAGCCTACTAAAAATGCTACTACCACAGGCGGCAGGAGCTACAAGCAAAACCATGCATAATAACTGAGCAACATTAAACAGGTGGTTATCTCTTCCATCATTCATCAGAAGATCATGTAGATCTTGTCTTTATTCAGTTCTCCTGTTATTGACATATATATCCAAAACTGAGAAGTAAAAAAGCACACCATAAACTGGAAGTCTATCGCAGCAATAATATCACAACCGTAAATCATCAAAACAACTTGAAATAACTCTACGTTAATAATAACTATCATGAAATATAGTAAAATCCAAAGCCGCTCACCTATCCATTCTGCGTAACATCTTCTTATACAAACTCAGTATTGACTGATCCCTGGAGGTCCAGCCGCATTTTCAGATTAGCCGCTGAGTTTTCGGCAACTATTTTACAGATTTTAACCAAACCACATAATAAACTGGCGCTCAACTCGTCGCTTTAGTGATTACTCGCCAGATCGTAGATATATTTATTCGGATACAATCCAAACATCGAGCGGTAAGAGCACACCGAAACTGGAATCAGCATCAGGTCACCACAAACATCTTACAAACACCTGAAGTGATCACCAGGTAGCGCTGACATGCCATTTATACCTAAATCGTCGGCCCGATCGCGTTTAATAAATTGATCGCGCCAGCGCTCAGCTAATGTGTGCCACAGGCGAACGCTAACACTGCGGCAGGGATGCACCTGGCGGCTCGACCTCGTGCTGGCGCCATATATTTTAACGGCGCAGCTTATACACCAGCAAGTGTCTGCAACTGGCTACCGTATTACCGGCTTTGGCGCCAACAGCTCCCCACCGTATCAGGACAGGCGACACTTAACATTTCTGCAGTATCCGGGTCACTCCGGGACAGCTTTAGGCCGACAGGTGGTCCAAAATCCGGGACAGTCCCCGGAACGGGACGCCTGATCAGCCTATGCTTGCCATAACTGTTTGGGGGCAGTGATACGCCATACTGTGCTCCGTTGTAGGGCGGTGATAGCCACGCGCTAACTGGCTGTAGAGGCAGCGGTAGCCATAAAAACTATTTAGGCGCAGTGCGCCATGCTAATCCGCAGGGGCAGTGCAGTTAGCCATGCTTGTATGGTAGGGGCAGTGATAGCCATGCTGCTCTATGCAGGGGCAGTGATAGCCATACTATGCAGTTGTGTCTAGTAGTTCCTCTATTGATTTAGCTTGTAGAGCGGGGAGAATGGCGCTTAGGCTTACCGCACCGCGGACGTCAGTGCTGGAAGCATGGCAGGAGGGAGGGGCGCTACTTATATTTGGGCAAAATATGGCCGCTCCCAGACTCAGTATGATGGCAACAGAATTATTATTTTTATTTTTTTACTGATTAACACTAAATTCATTAAATCACTGTGAACTTATTACGTCACGTATAGAGAATGATCCATTGATTATTCCTTGCTGACCAAGAGTAACTGAAAATGTTTCTTGGTTTTTCGCATTCAAATTATTATTATTTTTTCAAATAATTTTTTTTCCTATTTTCTTTTTTCTATTTTCTTTTCTAGGGCACCTTTTACCAAAAGCACAGCATATGAGAAATACTGGTATAAAATGTCCACCTTTTCTGATGTGGAATAATGAGAATAAAGTCTTTCATTTATTTGTACGAATCTGTCAGGGAAGAGGATAAATTTTTTTTTTTTTTTTACAAATTTTTATGTCTTCAGCTTTTAGGAAATCCCCAGAAGTCTCCCAAAGTTTAGAAATAAAATATGTAAAACCAGGTTTAGCTAATGCTCCCATTTAATCCCCTGCAGTTTTATATTTACATCTATCCTCCCTAATCCCTCATCTGCCAGCTCCTGTTCCAAAACTCTGTCTCCTGTTCCCTAGAAGATATGCAGATGTAGAAGCGTCTGTTTCTGCACTTTTCTTCAGGATGGAGCAGATAGTCAATCAGCTAAGAAGATCAACCTCAGGTTTTAATGAACACTGTTCGTATTTTTATTAGAATAATCTCCCCTGAATATCCCTGCCTCTTTCTATCAGCACATCTAATTAAATGGGTTACCACAGTAACAACAGTATATTATTAAAATAATGCTGGATCATTAGCCGGCTGCTTCCGTGACTAATAGCTCAGATCAACTGCTGCAGGTTAAAGGCTTCCTTCAGGCTACGTTCTTGATCTGTGATCTTGAAATGCAAACTTTAAAGATAAGCAGGTCGAGGCGAGAATGTCTGAGCGTCTGTGTCTGTCACCGAGTCATTTTCGAGTAAAACGAAAACACAGACAGCTACAGCGCTGGATTCTTAAAGCAGGAAGTGTATCGCCTCTCAAGGTCTAAATAGGTGGGTAGTTTTAATCATTATCTAATATATGTGCCTCGCGCCGGTAAAGTGGAATAAAACCCAGAAAGAAATGTTTGACTTTAATTATTGGGCAACTTCTGTTAGTTGAACACAAGGCTAAGGTTTGCAGGTGTCTCCATCTGGCAGTGTTGGGAAAGTTCTCTTTCTACGTGAACTAGTTCAAAGTTCAGTTCCACATTGTCTTAAAGGTGACCAGATTTCTGAAATCAAATCTGGGGACATTTTCAGCCTGTGGATAAAAATCAATACATCTTATCGAGATGAAATTAGGAAACAGGGCACAGTAATGGTTTCATATATTTTTACATATTTATTAATATTTAAACAACAAAAATCAAGTGTGTAAAGCCAGGAATGTGTGCCTTTCCAAATCCGTTTAGTGATATCGATAAGTCCTTAGATAACATGAACAGTGTTATGCTAGTAGAAAACTAGAACTGTGTCTCTGGGTTGGGGCAAAGTGGTGGGGGTGGGAGTGGAGGGGTCGTCAAGGGTCATTAGCAAGGGCTTTCCAATTTTGTCGGGCCCAAAGAGCTCTGCCGCCTCCTAAGGGGAGAGGGACATGAGGAAAAGAAATTTAGAAAAGTAAATACAAACATTTATTCTATGCCTGTGACTGTCTGTTGAGACAGAGTTCCCCCACCACTTTGCAAAAAAGTGCAACAAATACTTATTCTGTTTTACATCTGCTACTGTACATACCTATAAGAAATATTTTTTTCTTCATTAACACATAAAAAACAAGTAGTAGTAGTAGCCGTCGCAGGTAAAAGTTCATATATGTTTCTTCTTACTGTCACCTAGCCACATCAGGGGCCTGTGTGTCTCAAAGTAGCAGGTTCATTTTTCCTACTAACCTGAGTATACAGCCACTCTGTGTTCCACAGCATACTTTTGCACACTACATCACATAATATGTTAGTTTATCACTCAAATCATGTCAACGCTTTATCACTTGAACTTTATTAATACATATTATACATTTTAAATGTTTGAAACAGAAATATTAACTGAACAGGGTCTGAGGCAGTGGCCCTGGTAATTTAGGTAAAATAATATAAGAGAAGACATAGCAAAGTAAAAAGCAAAATAACCTTTTTAAATATCTTAAAAACAAGTTTAACCATTGAACAGCAGAATAGGCTTAACATCAACACAATGTATATAATCCAAGAATAGTCCATATTTATAAACAGCAATAACATATACATATATAATTTCCCAATGAGAAATTCTGACTGTAATTTCTCCTTAAAATGACACTTCCTCTTCTTTGTTGTTTCATCTGGTCATTCAGTTCCACCCGTTGTCTGTTTTCTCTCCACCTTCGCTTTTGTTTCTAGCCCCTCTTCTTGACTTCTGCCTGCTCTCTGCTTTACTCCTCAAAGGTAAATTTTTCTCCCTTCTTGTCAACTGGCCAATGTTTTTTCTATCAGAGTTCCTGTAGTTCCTCCTCTCTCATTCTCAATCTCCTTTCTGTCTTTCTATATCTTCTTCCTCACCTCCAGCATCAATCTTATCATTATTCTAAAAATAACAGAGACACATTATATAATCAAAATCATTCACTCCAAAAAAAAAAAAAAATTAGGATGTGCAAACATGAAAAACTTATATATTGGCTAATATCTCATCTAAATACTAAAAATGCTAATTTACCACAATATTAGGAGCTACAAGCAAAAACCACATAATAAATGAACATTAAAACAGGTGGTTACCTCCATCATTCTCAGATCATGCAGATCTTGTCTTATTCAGTTCTCCTGTGACTGGACTTCACATTGCTGTTCAAGGAGCTTTCATATAAGTATATAAGTAACTGTAGCACAAAGCACACCAAAACTGGAAGTTCTATGCTCATAAATCACAAACTATAAATCATCAAAACAAATTGAAATAACTCTTCACTTATAATAACTATCTGAAATATAAACTAAAGGTCACCTATCCATTCTACAAACACATCTTTATACAAACCCTTGTTGATCCCTGGAGAACCAGCGTACCAGATTAGCGCCTTACAAGGAGTTTTCAATCATTTTGCTACATTTTAACCCAGCGTCTTTTACCATGGCTCAACTTAGTGGTCTTGTCTTACTTTTTATTATTGTTTTAACCTGGACACAAACCAAAACATTTATCACAAGATCAGCCCGATCAGAATAAAAAATTAATTGATTAACACACTTACCATCACTCAGCGTAGCTCCCCATCAGTTGCCACAGGTTGTAAAAAACTTAACTTCCACTTCTTCTTCTTCTTCTTCTGTTTTAAAAGTGATGCTTCGCTCTTCTTCTTCTTTGTGTTTTAATGGCAGCTGACATCCAAAAGGATCATTACCTCCCTTCTAGTGGTGCGCTCTGTTCCTTATCTTTATGTTATCAGCAGCGCCAACCAGCTACCGTAATACCTATTTTTACCTGCGCGCAACAGCTCTGCAAGTAATAACAGAACAGTTCACATGACAACATTTTTCTTACCGGTAAAATCGGCGACATTTCGAGGGGACAGCTTTAGCGGGGACAGTGGTCCCAAGCAGGGGACAGTCCCCGAAATCGAGGGACGCCTGGTCACCCTATTTTAAAATGAACTAGTTCAGTTCATAGTTCATAATTCAAAATTTTGAACTAAGTTCACAGTTCCAAAAATGAACTAGTTCATAGTTCTTTTTATTTTTATATATTGCTCAATTACACCATAGCCTACTGTAGAACCACAGACAGCAATTATTTTATCAGTTGTAACTCTGAAACTTGCGGCGTCAGATTTCATCTTCATATCCAGTTTTGAATCCTTTATCCAACCAGGGTTTTACATTAGCATTGAGGAGACAGCATTTCCCCATTGTTGCTTTAATGCTTTGTTGCTGTAAATTCACTTCACACTAGTAGCAGCTGAGGCTTTACTCCCGGTTCAACGGATGACATGGTCAAAAAATGTTTAATTGTTCGCCACCTTAAGTAGTATTTCGCTGCCACTTAATAGGTATAACGTCGGCGACGAAATACTCACTTTGTGGCCACGCCAATAAGTTTAACGTGCGCGCGAAGAAATACTTTATTAATAATATCAATAAATCCTCCCCTGTTTTCAGGCTTATGTTAACTGTAATGATCTATTTCTGGACAGGCTGCTATATAAACGGGCTTTCTTAGTCCTTTCGCTTAGCTATGCTGCGGTTGTTTACACTCTACTTTTCCACCTAAAATGGCGTCTTTAGCAATAAATGTCGCATTGACTGGCGGAGACCGACTGGGTAAGCAAATCAGTAGCCCCAGTTGTCCAGGAATGATATTAATATTTTAATAAGTGAATTTTGCAACCAATATACTACTTTGTGGCTAAAAAAAATTTTTTTTGACCATGTCATCAGAGGGGCTCCGTACTTTCACCCCTACAGTATATTCTCAAAAACATCAGGAAAAATGTGCTGACTTTAATTGTCTTTTTTTTATGAGGAATTATTATTAAAGGAAAACAGGAAGTAGTCTTTAAGTTTGCAAAATGTTTTTTTTAATTTTAAAAATTTTTTCCATTTGAAATTTAATTTCAGTACATACTAAAAAGGAATACTGGAATCCTGGAAAATTATACCAGGCAGGTTTAAGTGCAGATTTTTTTTACTGAAAGCTGGCGGGCAAAGTTTGCAGAGAAATGTAAGATTGTTGCCATCATCCTCCACCGACCACCTGGTCATAAAACCGCTTTTAAGTGATCATACTGCTGCTTTGTCGCCTCCACGGTCGCCTCCATGCTGCCGTGGCTTCCACGCTGCATTTTGTTTTGATGACTCACGCGGCTGTAGGCTACGCACGGCTGGTAGCTGGTGTTGCCAGATTGGGTGTTTTCCGCTACATATTAAGGCCTGTTTACGTGTGTGGTTTGCGGGGTTTCAGCCTGGAGGGCTCTATAGAAATCTGGCAACCTATTGAACGGAGTTGAACTGAAAGCGCGTTCACGAGTCTCACGGAAACCGCGGCAGACCAAACCAGATGGTGCAAGTCGATTCAGCGTCTGCTCTGCCGATAATGCAAGCGTGAAGAAGAAATGTGCTGTTTTACCTGTGCAAAGAAAGAAACAACGAAAGAAAAATGTCTGGAGGACTTCAGTGTTGAGGAAGAGCATGAGTTCTCGCCGAGCTGAATGCGCACTTTCATCTGGTTTTTGGTCTGCCGCTGTTTCGCTGAAACGTGGCGCTTTCAGGAAATCCTACGCGTATACACTAGTGTTTATGCTCTAAAAACATTCTAAATGATTTCGTTTCGAGTAAATTCTGGGCGCTTACCCACTCAGGACACTTGGAATACATTAGGGGACGAGCAGGATGGAGGAATATTGGCACGTTTTTGTGGACTTTTATGGACCTTTCTGCCTCGGGAGCCATAGAACCTCCATTATTTGAATGTCAGACAGACGGCAAGAAGCCTCCCAGATCTCCACATGCATTTGAGATATCAAAAAAGTACTCCAGAGTGTTGTTCAGCATGGGGGTGAGTAGAAATGAAGGCTAATCATGTTTTGGGTGTACTATTCCTTTAAATTTAACTTGTTTATATCTGTAGACCCCCTGGTAATACAGTACGTTCAGTTCACGTTCGCCCAAAATACGAATGCGTTCATGAACTTTGGTTCAATGAACGCGTTCAGGCACAACACTGCTCTCTGGTGTTACGAGGTTGTTTGTCGTGCGTGTTTCTGTGTCGCCCTGGGATGGACGTGTCCTCAGTGAACCTCTCCTGTTGGCCGTCGACACCAGTTTTCTCTGTTTAAAGGACCATTTGCTTCCGTTGGAGAACAGTTGCCAACGTGTCTTTGGTTTGGTGACTGTAGGCCTCGTCACAAAACACGTGTCAGAACACTATCCCTTTAAACTGCTGCCAGAATCATTTTATGTAAAAGGAGCCCGCTGGTTTCCAGGAGGAAATGTCTGTATCTGTATAATGTTTTTTTTTATGTGTTGTCTTATTAATTCAGAGGGCCCCCTGCCTGTTTTTGTCCCAAATTTGCCTAAATTCGCCCCTGGCTAGCAGCATAAACTTTGGTTTTAATAAATAATCCAGATTTATTGGATCCGATGTTCTTCTTTTAACCCGTCTGGGTGTCATGTCCTGTCTGCAGGTGAACATGCCTGAGCTGGCCTTGCTGCGCTTTGTGGTGCTGGATGATGACTACATCGGGGACGATTTCATCGGCCAGTACAGCGTGGCCTTCGAGTGCCTTCAGCCGGGCTACCGGAACGTGCCCCTGCTGGGCCTGGCAGGAGACCCCTTACCACACACCAGCCTTTTTGTCCACGTGGCCGTTACCAACCGGAGGGGGGGAGGAAAGGCCCAACGGCGAGGCCTGTCTGTGAGGAGGGTGGGGCGACGAGGGAGGGAGTACGTCTCTCTGAGGCACACCGGGATCAAAGCGCTGGATGAGGTGTTCAAGCAAGCCAGCGGCCCCATCAAGGAGGCCACCGACCTGCGGGAGGATGCTCAGGTGAGACAGGAAGTGGGCGGGGTTTTTCATTACTGTGTTAGCTTTGTGTGCTTTTTACACATCACCACCGCTTCATATGGATGCAAACTTCACCTGGAAGCATCCAGACTGTGATGCTTTTCTTAGAGGCGCTGAACACCTTAAAGTTAGCTGGAGTTCACCTTCCAACAGGAGGACAACCCAAACATACTTCAGAACTACAAGGCTTGGTCTAAACCAGGCATGTCCGAAGTTGGCCCCTGAGGGCCGCTGTCCTGCATGTTTTAGAGGTTTTCCTGCTTCAGCTCAGCTGATTTTCCTTGATATGTTAGTTGAACTGCAGTCATCATAATGAGCTGTGCTGAAGCTGAGAGACATTGAAAACCTGTAGAACAGCGGCCCTCGAGGACCGACTTTGGACAGACCTGGTTTAGACTGATCAATCTCTGCGTGACAGAACGGTCCAGTCAAAGTTCACACCTGAAGAGATGGACTTTAAAAAAACTGGATAATCTCCATCCGATAAGACTGAAAATGATTCATCATATTAACACAGGTCCATTAAAGGGCTTTAGATATAAACCCTAAAACTGTTTATAAAGGCTTTTATTTATAAGTGCCATTATTTTAAACATGACATGCACACAACAAATCCATCATCCATCCATCCATCCATCCATCCATCCATCCATCCATCCATCCATCCATCCATCCATCCATCCATCCATCCAACCATCCATCCATCCATCCATCCATCCATCCATCCATCATCCATCCATCCAGCAATCCATCCATCCATCCATCCATCCATCCATCCATCATCCATCAATCCATCCATCCATCGTCCATCCATCCATCCCTCCATCCCTCCATCCAGCCATCCATCCATCCATCCATCCATCCATCAACCATCCATCCATCCACTCCATCCATCCATCCATCCATCCATCCATCCATCCATCCATCCATCCATCCAACAATCCAGAAATCCATCCATCCATCCATCCAGAAATCAATCCATCCATCCATCCAAATCATCCATCCATGCCATCCATCCATCCAATCATCCATCATCCCATATCATCCATCATCCATCCATCAAATCCATCCATCCATCCATCCATCCATCCATCCATCCATCCATCCATCCATCCAATCCATCCATCCAACCATCCATCCATCCATCCATCCATCCATCCATCATCCATCCATCCATCCATCCATCCATCCATCATCCATTCATCCATCATCCATCCATCCATCCATCCATCCATCCATCCAACAATCCATCCATCATCATCCATCCATCCATCCATCCATGCATCATGCATCCATCCATCCAATCATCCATCCATCCATGCATCCATCCATCATCCATCCATCCATCCATCCATCCATCCATCCATCCATCATCCATCCATCCATCCATCCATCAATCCAATCATCCATTCATCCATCCAAAACCATCCATAACATCCATCCACCATCCATCCATCCGTCATCCATCCGTCATCCATCATCCATCCATCCATCCATCATCCATCCATCCATCCATCATCCATCCATCCATCCATCCATCATCCATCCATCCATCATCCATCATAATCCATCCATCCATCCATCCATCCATCCATCATCCATCCATCCATCCATCCATCATCCATCCATCCATCCATGCATCCATCCATGCGTCATCATCCATCCATCCATCCATCCATCCATCCATCATCCATCCATCCATCCATCATCCATCCATCCATCCATCCATCCATCCATCCATCCATCCATCATCCATCCATCCATCCATCATCCATCCATCCATCCATCCATCATCCATCCATCCATCCATCCATCCATCATCCATCCATCCATCCATCCATCCATCCATCCATCCATCCATCCATCATCCATCCATCCATCCTTGATCCGCAGTGGGGCTGATGCCCTATCCTCAACAGTGTATGGCTTGAAGACAAATACTCAGAAGACATCTAGAGAAGCCAGTTAACCTAACAGTCATGTTTTTGGATTGTGGGAGGAAGTCAGAGTACCCAGAGAGAACCCACACATGCACAGGGAGAACATGCAAACTCCATGCAGAAAGACCCAAGGCCGGGAATCGAACCCAGAACCTTCTTCCAACAGTGCTACAAACTGCGACACCTTGCAGCTCACCGCAAATAATGATCATATATTGATCTTGGTTAAACACACTTTCAATATTTGTCCTACTTCCTCAGTTATTCTGCAGGGATGATCTTTATTCAACCTTTAACAATATTTTCTACGTTTTCTTTTTTGAAAGATTTCAGTAAAAGTATCATACTCTCTTTTTAGTAACAAAACATTCGACTTTAAAAAAGTTGATTAAGCATAAAAAGCATAGGATAGAATAGAAAATCCCTTTATTGTCCCACAATTGGGAAATTCTGGCATTTACAGCAGCAAAAGGATTCTAGAAAAAATGGTCACACAAATGTGGACCTTAGAAAAATGTATTAAAAATAACCTAATAGTGAGGAGTTAAAAAAGTTCTGTACTATAAAAGTGTTTTAACAATATAAAACTGTGCACCTGGAGAATAAATAACCAATATCCAGCTATGGACATTTTACAGTAATGGATATTTGAAAATAGCAGCAACATCAGAGATGTGCAGAATGACAGCAGCAGGTTATTTAACTGAATGAGTTAGAAACTGTTCAAAATCAGCATTATTGGAAGAACTGATTGAGGTTGTTGGGGAACAGTGGTGGTTCTAGAGTCTTCCAGCTGCTGGGAGGAAGGATCTGTGATAACGCACCCTGGTGCATTTAGGGTGCAGCAGTCTGTCACTGAAGGAGCTCTCCAGTTCAGCACCAGCTTCATGCATGGGGGGAGACATTATCAAACAGAGATGTTCATTTAGTTAGGATCCGTCTGTTTCCAGAGTCCAGAGGGCATCCAATCACAGAGCTGGCCTTCCTGATCAGCTGATCCAGCCGCTTCCTCTCGGCTACAGATAAGCAACTGCTCTGGTGAAGCAACTTTTTTTTTTGCTTCTTTTTATTTTGTAAAGGAATAAAGATTTCTTCACTCTCTTGTGTCTTGAAACTAATGTACATTCTGTAAATGATTTCTAGTTTTTAATACCAGCTTTAATTGTTTACACAGCTCTGTATATAAAGAAAAAAGAAAGAAGGCAGGTTGTTTTTGTGCAAAATATGCTTGCTTTCCTCAAAGATGAGGAGCTGATTATTCCGGCTGCAAGGTGTTCAGACCTGAGACTTTTGTGGGTGATTCACAGGGAAGAAGAAAGGAGGGGGAGGAGGAGAAATAGGCAGAGAGAGAATAAAACATCTATAAATACTAGTAGGAGTGAAGGCTGGCCGTGCAGCTCCCACTGGTTTATCACTGAAAGCTAACATGTACTGGTGGGCAAGGTGGGAAGACGAGTTGCACCTCTTCTTACTGTTCTTACTCTTTTAATATACTGCATGGGTTTAAAAGTAACCTGTGCTCTTGTGCAGAGGTGCATATATGCATATATATACAAAAAATACTGTACATGTTTGGCCTCACAATGATGCAAAGCTGTCAGGTTGGACTAATGGTCTGGAATGGTCAGAGTCCGCTTGTCCGAATCCCAGAGCCGACCCAGATCCAGGTCTCTATACCGACTCTGGATCACGCCGCCTGTCCTGACTCAGCAGGGAGGATGCGGTCTGTCTGTCCCTAAACTGCAGCTGTGAGACGGTCGGCCTTTTTCTGCAAAGACTATTTTTCTTTTCTCTGAAAGCAACATAAAAGGACAGAGTTCTGCAGAAACGCAGCTCTCCAACCTGAGGGTCATTGACCTTGTGTACAATTAGACACAAAGCAGAGCGTTCATGTCAGAGAAATTCTTATTTCTGTATCTGGATAGAAACACGGGCTCTGCAGAATTCTCTGTCTGGATTTCATACATTCAAATAGAAAAAAACAAAACAAATTTATTTCAATTTCTTTCTCTAAAATAGATAATTATCGGAAGAATGCAGCAAATGAATAAAAAGAAAAGTAAACAAAGTAGGTCTTTTCATGACTGATCATCTGTACCCAGGCTTCATCCTGCTGCCTCTGACCAACACAGTTGAACTCACCTCTGGGGGCGGAGTTTACTCACCTCTGGGGGCGGGGTTACTCACCCCTTGGGGATGGGATTTTCTCAGCTCTGGTGACATGTACAGGTTTGGTTTTCAATGGTGGAGCTTTTTTATTTAGTACGAAATACAATTTGAATAGAATAAAATGCGGATTTATACGTTAATTATTTGATTAGCTGAGCCTTTAAGCTTCATTTGGATATAAGAATGAAGTTTTTGTTATTTTATTTCTCTTGAATTACTTTGTTATGGGAAGAGTGTAAAAAAACTGACACCCATAGTGAGACTAGAACACTGAGAGCCAGACCCGGCTGCAGAAAGAAATTAAATGGGGGGCATTCCATTTTTTTTGGGGGGGCACACTTTTTCAGCAAAAATTTGTTTTACTTCAAGCTTAACACTAGCTTTGTGACCATTCATTCAGTAAAAGAAATCTAAAATCTTTATAAAAACATTTATTAAAATTATTTTAAAATCTTTTAAGAATAATTTGCTAAATTAGAAATCAGCATTTGTTTGATTCTTAGTGTTAGAAAAAAATGTGTCCTGACAGGTTTTCTGAACCATGTTCTAATGTCTCCCCCAGCTGCTGGTAGAAACAAGATTTTTTACAATCATTCAGAAACTGGATACGTGTTACATCTGTATTTTGTTGAAAAACATTTATTGAACATTGTTTTTAGGTACAATTAGGTCCAGATTAAATAGTCAAAGATCCACAAAATATAAAAAATAATAGTGTAGTCCTGTGGTCATTCAAATAACTCAAAAGTTAAAGCTGAAGTCTGTAAGTTTTAAAAATCACTTTTTTGTCATATTGGCTAAATTGTCCCTATGCCCAGACAGCAGTACATGTGATAAGTAACCTGTGAAAAAACTGCTTCAATTGGTCCCGCCTACCGCCTGTATTTCAATCTGAAAGAATAATTCGGGACGAGACAAAAAAAACCAATCACAGCCAGAGGAGCCGCCTGATGGAGTGTCAATCACAGCTCACACACACTGAATCCCGCCTCCCTCTCACCGCTGAACCTGCCGCCCGCTGCCGCAGTCAGGAGGACGCGACGTGGAAGTCATGGCGAGAGCCACAGCCACCAGCTTAAAAGAGAAACTGCCCTTACTGCCCCTGCCGACAACTGCTTACACGGCAAAGACTTCCAAAAAAGAAGGTGTCAATAGAAGAGCTGCGTGACGCTGCTTGGACGCTTCTCTGGTGGAATGCGGTAGCCGAGCAGATGCTGTGAGAGGGGTGGAGCTTGGAGGTGGGGCATGAGTGAAGCAGAGAGGATGGGGGAGTGGCGTGAAACCTGTTTTTACTTCAAATTTTCAGTCGAAGTCTGCTCTCTTCTCAATGTTACAGACTGCAGCTTTAACTCCTAGTTTGAATCAGAGTCTTTCAAAGTGAACTATTTAGAAATCTGAGTGCAGTATTGACTGCAGGTTATAAAATCTGACCTCATAAAACACAGTAACGTGTAACTTTGAGCTTAAATCATTCAGTCAGGGGCATTATTCAGGTTTAAATGTTCTGAGCTCATTTCATTTTTTTTTTTTTTAAGAGACACAAATTACCCTGCAGGAGAAAGAGAAAGCATGCAATATATAATATTTACTAGAGATGTCCAGGTTTTTGCACTTCCGATCCGATATTGTTTTTGGACTTCCGATCCGATACCGATACTGACCGATACCAGCCTATCCGAGCATGTATTTAAGTTTAAGTTAAAGTATTTAGCCTTAGTTGTAAGACTCATGTTGAAAAGGGTTTTAGTACTCTTGATAACATCTAGCCAGCTGAATTAGGTGAGATTGAATAAAACACAATGCTTGGTAACAACAAACTTACCTGTTTATTAAGAGATAAACACAAACTGGACAAAATTATGAATAGCAATCTGAAATTGCACAGTGAACAGTAAAACCGTAAACAGTTAAAGGTGCAAGTATTACTGTAAGTTTTAATAAAAATGCAAAACAGGGAAACACTGGCGCAAAATAGTGGAATGGATCGTTTCAATCGGGCGAAACTGGAAAATACGGACCGGATTTTTTAAACTGGATCGGCAGTCTGGATCAGCATTTTTACATGCTTTGCCGATACGCATTTTTTTTCCAATATCGGCGTCCGATCCGATACGTGGATCGGATCGGGGCAAGCCTAATATTTACACTGGGAAACAAACAGCATTAAGACTTTCATATATCTTATTAGCCCTTTTTAGATCAGCTTTGCACTGAAATAGGTTTGCTTTAGGACAGGGGTGTCAAACTCATTTCCTCTGAGGGCCACATCAGCGTAATTGCTGTCCTTAAAGGGCCAGATGTAACTTATAAATGTAATTGAATGTAATGTAAAATAAATGTAACTACTCCTTTACAATTTACAATGCAACTAATAGAGCCATCAAAATGATGGTTGCGGGGGATCGAGGTAGAATTAACCATATTAATTTTTTACGTTTTAATTTTTATTAAAAAGACTAAGTGAAAATGAAGGAAATATATAGAAACAGGAAAAGTCAGTTAACATGAGCAACATTAATTTAATTTTAAATATAGTTCTTTCCCTTTAAAATCTCAGAACCATCAAAATGACGGCTGTGGGAGTTCTAGCGGGCCACATAAAATGACATGGCGGGCCACATCTGGCCCGCGGGCCTTGAGTTTGGACACATGTGCTTTAGGAAATGTAAAGCTGATGTATTTGCTAACCTTTTCTGTGTAAATTCAAGCTGGACCCAGTCCAGGCACATAGATCACATATATGCTGGAATGACTATATTGCACATGAAACTCTATTGTCATCATTTGATTTATTTAAAAATAAACTGATTGGAAAAGCGTTTTTTTTTACTTCAGTGCTGACTGTCTTGCTTACATTTCGCAGCACTGGCTGGTAGACCAGACGATTTTTAAAGCTACAGTGTGTAATAATTACAGGGATATACAGTCAGAAATGTAATATATTATACATAACTATGTTATTTATCATCATCTCTAGCTCAGCCTCTTAACCTTAATATTTTGCGTTGCCTTAGAATTGCTATTTATAATTACATAGGGAGCGGTCTCGCAGCCATGGAAGTAGCAGACATCTTTTTGCGCTCACGGCAGCCAGAATTAACTAAACTAGCGAATCGCGAGATCTCCAAATGCAGCTCGAAAGTAACTACTGACAAGTTGAGCGAGATGAACTGAGGCGGTACTGAACACACAGACTAATGAAATACTATCTGTAAAATTATCTATGTAAACAAACCTCATCACTTGAGAAGGTAGGTGATGCGGACGTCGTGGAAGACATTTTGTCCATAACGCTACCGCCGTGTATTGTTGAGAAGCGATTGGGGGAGATGTTCATGTTGCTGCGGTCTGCAGTCTGAATGTTAGATGTTGCTGAAAATTACACACTGTAGCTTTAAAGCATGTGCGACCAAGTAAGTAGCGTTTGACTCAGTGTCCCGCGCCCCCTCTGTTGTTTGATTGGATGTTGTCTTTAGTCGTCGGTTTGATTGGTTGAATTGTATGATTGACAGAATGAGAGAGGAATAATAGAAAGCTGGCTACGCTGAGTTAAAGGAAGAAAAAAAAAAAAGACGGCTGGCAGTCCAGGGCGGGCACGGGCGCCTCCGTGGGCGGGCACGGCCCCACAATGCCCGCCCATGCCGCCGCTTTCTCTCTGCTGAGAGTGTGAAAACCAACCTGCACATCCAGACTTAATGGAGACGTTTCAGCAGCAGTTAATGTAAAATTATGTCCAGAACAGACACGATGTGTCTCAGACTGGGAACGATTTTCGGCCCTGGCATTTTTCATCTACACCGGCCCACCCCCGCGAAAAAATAGATGCACATTGCACAGTCAAATGCGTGCGTCTCAAATGTGAAACACAATACAAATACACATTGTAAAGATGTTTTTGCTCTTCTCCCGACTGGTTTCGGCAAGAGTTTGATCTATCAATTGGCTCCTCTTCACTGATGCGGCCTGTTAGTACCGCCATATGCTTCGCTGATCTGATTGGTTTATTTGGCCCGTTTATCACCAACATAGGCCAATCAACTAACTACAGTATTTTCACCCCTTCCCAAAATTACTTCAACGGAAGGTTTGAAGATTGAAACAAATCCATCTGGCGGAGTCAGGTTACAATGAACCCCACCTTTTAGTGAAAATGAGCCGAAACTTCATCGAACTTAAGAAATACATATGAGC
This sequence comes from Cyprinodon brontotheroides, assembly GCA_018398635.1. NCBI lineage: Eukaryota > Metazoa > Chordata > Actinopteri > Cyprinodontiformes > Cyprinodontidae > Cyprinodon > Cyprinodon brontotheroides. Next base: position 1,658,641 of record JAGKQL010000038.1, read on the forward strand.
CCATGTCAACATGTCGCAAAATTAAAAAAAAACAGCTTACCTTAAAGTTGTATTGATCGCTCGACTTTTTGCAAGTTGTAATCTATTACAGATTCCACTTTAATCCAAACGGTTTAACACGACCGGACAGCACTGCTAGCAAGCAATGGATTATATTTGCATTGCTCACATTAGAATGATTAGCCTTTAGATGCTAAACACCATCATGCACCACAACATATTTTTGCAAAATATTCTAACATAAATTCGGCAAATATAAGAGGAACATCGTAGTTCAGTTTAAAGAAATCTATTTAGTTTTATTAGAATTTAGTTTGTTGCAAGGATTTTACAGTTTGAAGAAATAGAAAATTACACCATACTGCCAACCTCCGCTCGCTATCACCGTCACTGACATGTTTCATGATAGCAGCGGCTTGGCCAGTATATACTCCGCAGCTGCATCATTTGTGTAGATAATGTCGTGCAGCTTACTTCTTCAGCTTCTGGAGCTTATTTACTGTCACAGGAAGAAGCTTCGGCCTGAGAGGAAGTGTTGGGTTAGGGCAGAACATTGAGGATTTTCTGCTAGGAAAGTAAATAGTGTTTCCTGGCTTAACATTTTGACTTTCTGTAGCAGGGATGGAATAAACCAGATCATCAGTGGCTCAGCTGCATTTATAGATCTGTATGTAGGGGCCGTCAGGAGCCCAGCCAGGGTCAGCCTGGTCTGGGTGTCATTTGAAAGGCTTTTAAAAAAAGCTTTCATTACCGTTTCTTCTGCCTCCTAGTCCTTTCCCTTCACTACCTCGGGATCACTTAGCATCCCTGACGCCTCTGTTGCTGTTGCACAGCCTCACAGTTCAATGACGGTGGGCTGTGATGTTCGCCCACCAAGCTGCAGCTCTTTCTGTCAATGCAGGCGTTCACTCACAGAGCAGAGAGTTTCTATTCCAGACCTAAAGTCGTTTCCCTGGTTAGGGCCGGACCCAGAATGTGACTGAGAACTCTGTCTCCACCTCTGCTTCACATTCTGCTTTAACTGAATGAAAAAAACATGTAAAGTTTTAGATTTTCTGCTCCAGCTTTTCGCCAAACGGCCTCTTCTTCTGATGAATGCAGACGTCTGCTGCAGGAACCAGCGTAGTTCCAACGTTCTTCCTTTCTTCTCCCCCTACAGTGCTCCACGGCCAGCTTCAAGGATCAGTGCGGGCTCCCCACCGTGGCCAAACTGAAACAGTGCATCCAGAGCTTGGCTACCAGACTTCAGAGCCCCGAGGGAGCCATGGGGGCCGCCATGGTGCTGAGGGAGGGCTACCCCTGTCTGGAGCCGCTGGTCAGCCTCTCGGAGGCGACTCGTAAACTGCTGTCTGCCTACGACACGGTCAGTATGTCCGAAATCATTGCAAACGGTGGGATTTTTCTATCCAGATAAAGATTTTTTTCTAGCTTTATGTAAACAGAAAACATCTCCTTGAAGTCTAGTGAACTAAGATGCATCTAAGTAGAAAGAAAAACTTGTAGGAAGTACAACTTGCGTGATCATGTAGGACAGAATCTTTGCCCCCCAGGCCATGATCGACAGCACGCAGCTTTGATCGGAAAAGTCTTTTGACCTTTTCTACAGTTGCAACACTTTGAAGCACCGCAGCGTTTCATCTACACTGTTGAAAAGGATTAATTAGATTGAGTAAAACTGAATTAAGTTTAGTTAAATCAGATATTTATCCTGTGGGAGAAAGACTGCAGAAGGAATCATACCTATGATGGCCTGGAGGTGCAAACCAATTACAAAACCTAAAAAACTTCCAAAACAAATTATCATTTCAGAAAACAAATTTTTTACATAAAAAAAAAAAATGAATATAAACAAACATATTTAAAAAATTTCAAAACAAATAGCATTTTAAGAAAACCAATAAAAAACAGCATTCAAAACACTTTTACAAGTCCCAAAAAAAAAAAATATCATTTGAAGAATTCAACCGGAAAGGGCGGGAACTAAACTCCGAGGCTGAACCGGTGTTGTGTGAAATTCTGTTTCTGTTCCTCCTGTGTCGGAGCGCGGATTGCA
>JAGKQL010000038.1:1661193-1683170 GCA_018398635.1 Cyprinodon brontotheroides
TTTCCATTCTCAGCCCAAGTGATACAAACAAGCAGAGGTGGAAAAAGTACTAAAATATCATACTCAAGTAAAAGTACCAATACTTGGATTAAATATCATATCTCAAGTACAAGTAAAATTACCCATCAGAAAAAAATTACTAATAAGTAAAAGTAATAAAAGTAGCTTAATTTAAAATGTATTTTAAGTAAAAGTTACTTAAGCTACATTTAAAAAAAAAAAACAGTTGCCAACCTCGCCAAGATAGTGCTGCCGCGGAAACACTGCCGATCTCTAAATGAAATTTCTTTTGTTTTTAGCAATTTATTTTCCCAAGCCACTCAGAGCCGCAGTATAAGGATGAAAGAGCTGCATGCGTTCGGAGCCGCTTGTCAATCTCTGTGCTAGACAAAATTAGCAATGCCACAAAACAGGTTGTTTTGCTAATTGGCTATTAGTCATGAAAACTTTGTTTGAAGTGCACCAATGCACTGCTAAATACTTACCAAAACATGCTTCCACAGATTGGATGTGGAGTTGGCTGAATGCCGCCAGTTCAGTCACCTTTGGCAGACATATCTAGCATTGCATGATGATACTGTTGGCTCCTCTTGAATTTAAATGAAAAGCAGTCTTTCAAATGTAGCCGCAGGATTTTCGCCTGCAGCAGAATTTGATGTTTCCAGCTAGCATTTCTAGTGAACGTTTCCGGAACCGGGCCGCCGCCTCCTGATCCACCTCCATCTCGCTGTCTCCTCCCACCCTCCCTCTACAGAAAGACTCTTGGCCTGGTAGCCTGTAGGATCTACATGCTGATCATGTCACCATACTCTCGCAGTGCTTCCCGGTCTCATTTTTGTCTTCCTTCGGGTTTTCCAAAGTTTTTACTCAGTAACGGATGGGATTTTGTAAATGTATCCAAATACAATACTTCACTCAAAACGTAATCAAGTACAATTTAAATTACCGGGATTTTAAAAACTACACTTGAAAAATACAAAATACACAAAACCTGCTCAATACAGTAACTTGAGTAAATGTATTTAGTTACTTTCCACCTCTGCAAACAAGATACAGAACCTGAAGAAATGATAATTAATTTACTCGCTAATCAGGAAATTAATCGCTGTAGCAAAGTTGTAGGAAAAATGTTTAGATATTACTTAGATTTTGCATTCCCCTCTAACCTTATATACTGAAAATAAGTAAAGTATTTCACATCTAATGAATTATAAAGAGTGAACTGCAATAAAACAGGAATAATTTTCTCATCATTTTCTGTCTTACCGTTGTCCAAACATGAACGTCGCATTTTAAGGAATTAATAATAAATTATAGGGTAAAGAGATTTTTATATTAGTTGTACTCTTTGTATATAATCTAAATTATTGTTTATCCAAAAATATATGACTAAAGTGTCTCTTTTTATTTAGATCAACCGATTTGGGCTTCTGAATTTTTTAGTCCCAACTTTAGCTGAAGTTTTTTTTTTCAGTAAAACATGAACAGAGCAGGACGTGCTGAAGGCCCCAAGCTGTAAACATCGCTTTGAAATACCTCCCTAAATATGTTTGTTTCTCCGTTGGCATGACAATCTATAATTACTCCTTTGAAAACACCAAGTATCCAGTTAACAGCTCACAGAGGAGCTTCAGCATCTAGATCTGCCTCCTCGTGTTGTCCTCAGTGGCTCCGATTTAATTACTTAATTGTTTAATTTAAGGCCCTTAAGATGCATCCTCTTACTTCTCAGAGGGTCCTTACAGAATGTAAATATAACAAACTTTCATCATAGGTGAATGGAGAAAACAGTAAAACACATTTAACCACTGATACATCCACACTGTAGTCAAACAACCCCACAAACTCAAACAGTTCCACAACACACACGTACTAAATGCTCCCCCAAGCCCAGAACAATCACACTCATTTCTACAGTATAGATCATATATACAGAGTAAACTTGACATCAGGGCACAAAGTAAAGCACAGTAAAAACACATTTATATACATATATGAGCATCGCCATTTAAGTCCAGAATGAATGAATAAAACAATGAAGAAAAAAAGGTTTACTTTACTTTAAATCCTGTTTCTCTGACTGTGACTAACTGGATGTGCTCTCTTCATCCTCTGACATGGGAGCTGGCTCGGAGCTCGTCTGCCTGGCTGTGTGTTTCCTGGACGGGGCCGTCTGTGGAGCTGGTTGACAGTTGCCTTTTGTATCTATGCTTCTTTTTCTATGTCTGATCATGGGAAATCGGGAAGGCAATGACTAAATATGACTAAGACTAAAATGGATTTTTGTCGTTGTGACTAAGCCTAAGACTAAATTAAATAAAGCTGACGAAATTAACACTGGTGCGGTCTGAACGTAGCATTAATTTAGCATAAAGACACAAAAAAGTGGACTACATGCAAATAAGAAGCATTAGAGAGTAAAAGTTGGCTTGAAATGTTTGAAGTGCATGACTGATTTGTTGGTATATTGTTTAAAACTAGTAGATTCCTATATAAGTTGAAGGCTTAGGTTTAATTTAGGCTGTTCAGAGGAACCAAGCAGCAAAGCAGCAACTTTAATCAAGTTCTTCGTTTTCCTTTTTTTGTCAGAGATGTATTTCTGGAAACAATGAAGGCAATAAATACAGTCTGAAACGGGTTAATAAGCAGAAAAAAAGAGCTGTTTTAGAGGAGTGGTTTTATTATATTGCTACTTTATTCCTTTTGTCATAGACTAAAAGCCGCCGTCCATCTGGAAATATTGTTTTATCAAAAAGATAGCCTCCTCTCTGCTGAAAGACAGTAAGTTTGTTCAGCGTCACTGGATTCCAGATTTCCTGGACAGACTGGGACTCTAAAGTCAGTATGAAGAGATGTGAAGAAAGTTTTCTACCTGAACTTCATGGTGGGATTTGGGATAAGCCCAGAAATCCTCCTGTGTTAACTGCATCCCAGCCGGAGGTGAGCGACGAACCTTTGCTCAGCAGGGAGGATGCCTTAAACCACAGCAGGGCTGGAATCAAACTGGAAACTCCCTTCTTTTCATGCAAACTCTAATGGATGAGACAGAATTATTTTGCCTGTGATCACAGCTCAGAGAAATCTGTAAAATTAAGCTGCAATAATTGATTTTCAAGCTCAAACAGGCTCAGACTCTTATTTCCTGAGAGGCCAAGCCTTTTCCTCAGAGCAGATATGAGCCAACACGCTGGCATTATGTTACACCAGCAGGGCAAGCAACAGAAGGACTCACACCTACAGGACGGTGAGACATCAGACAAGCATCTCTGAAAAAGGTGTGAGAAATAGTTCTAGATTATAGGTGGATCTCTAAAGCCTTCATTCTCACTAACACTGACTTATTATTGGGGGAAAGTGAGTTTCAGAGTTAATGTTAGTCACCCTCAGAAAAAGATTTCCACTGTAATAAAAAAATAAATAAGCTGACCGTCTATAGGAGCTACAGAGTAAGAAATAATAAGGATGAGGTTCTGAGAGTTTATGCAGCATAGAGCTGCAGCAGAATACCCAGTTTGTTATGATGGGTCGTTTCTGCAGGACATTGGTACCAAGCTCCTTTCTTCTAGAGCTACCGCTCGTTTTACAGCTAACCTTAACTAAATGACAAAGCAGTCAGTTTTCAGATGTGCACAGGCCATTTGATTTATTCAGGTGTTCTGGAAAATGTATGAATCAGGTAGACATGCGGCTTCCTTCTGACGAATATCCATCCATTTTCAGAGGCGGGTTCAGCCTGGAAAGGTCGCCAGTCTTTTGCAGCTTTTGACGAACAATCAAATCCATTTTTTTCTAAAACAACAATAAAAAAGGGGGGATGACAACGAGCCTTTTATTTAATAAACTGTCACACATTTTCAGTCTTTTCAGAAGAAACACTGTTTGATGATTGTTCTGCATTGTTATTTTCATTGTGCTTTGCCTGTTTTAGTAGCTCCCAATATTTTCCTGAGTTCTTTTCTACTTTCATCCATCTTTCATTATTATTTTTTTTTGGTGTGGCTTCATATCTTTTCTAATACAGTTTCTAACATAATAGAGCTCTGTTTTTCATTCTTTGTTTTGTTGTCTTTTCATGCAGAGCCCACGTGTTGGATCAGGATCACATTGTTTTCGCCCAGAGACCAGTACCTTGCTCTATGGAGCTCTGCTGTGCTGCTGCCCATGGAGCGAGTCCATATCGCCGCCACCTGAGGAGGAAGAGACGTGGCGGACATGCTGGAGTCGGGTGATACCGCTGGGGAAGGAGCTACAGACCAGCAGTCCCGTCCATCATCATGGGCAGTGTCAGATCTCTCTCTAACAAAGTGGAGGAGCTGGCAGTTAACTCACCATAAAAGATGCTACCAGACATAGGCTAGCATTCTATTCCTGTCGCAGACCTAGCTTATCCGGGACTCTCATGTAAACATGGATGGATTTCATCTACTTTGGGCTGAAGCAGGGAGAGTAGTAAGAAGAGAGGAGGGTGTTTGGCTGTGTTTGTGAACAATAGATGGTATAACTCTGGACACCTAGCCATTAAAGAGATGCTCTGCATGCAAGGACATTAAGCTGTTAGCAGTTAGCATGAGGCCAATATTATCTACCCTTGGGAAGTGGGCTGCCATCGTGGGATGCCTGGGGAGCAGTTTGGGGTTAAGTGTCTTTGCTCAAAGACGCAGGGTGGCAGTCTGTGTGGATTGAACTGGGTACTTGCGACCTTCTCCCAAGCGCACTTCTCTAACCAATAGGCCAACACACCCCAGTGATGATGCAAAGTAAAATTTGACACTGTTACCATTAGTAATACAACTAAAATAATTCAGTATAAGTAAACCAGAATAATTATCAATTATTCAGATTATTCAAAGAAAAACGTCCCTTTAATGCAGATACGCAGTAACCGGTATAAAGTGGCCTAGTGGTTTGGGCATTGTGCTTGGATCCCAGAGGTTCTCAGTTCAAGTCCCACTCCCACAGACTGCCACTCTGAGTCCCTAAGTAAGACCCTTAACCCCACACTGCTCCCCTGGCGCCGCACAATGGCAGCCCAGAGTGAATTTCGTTCACACACACAATAAAGTTTAATTCTAATTATGAGGTTCAAAGCATCAGTTTTTAACATTTTTCCTGCATTACTTTTACTTTTATGCTTTAAATAGCTTTCAAAACTGTAGTTTTGCACTTTTACTTGTGTAAAAAGCTTAAGTTTATCCTCTAACTTCTACAAAAGTGTTTTTAAACAGTAGGATTTATACATCTACTGGAGTAATAAATATTAATGCTTTTGACACACCTGGTCCTTCTGTGTGTGGAAGTGACTCAACGACTGGTGTGATCCATCCTGGACAGGCCCCCAAAGACTAACAATCACACCTGAGCATGTGTGAAAAAGGATTTTATAATCTCTGTGAGAAAAAGCTAACAACTCCTGCACGGTGCATTACACGCCCCCGCCCACAACACACACACACACACACAAACACACCCTCACCTTATATTAAAGATAAATTGAGGCATTGTAGGGATATTTAACTTTAAGTAAAGTACAACTCCAATCGTCCTGTTACAGCAACTGCTGTTGATGGCATGGAACCAGAATGCCACCAATTGTATTCCTGCTGCAATACAAACTAGTATTTTCTGTCTAACCTATTGTTATTTTCTCCATGTGTCTGATGTGCATCTAGATTTTCGTCAATACAGAAAAACATGTAGATATGTAATTACTCAATGAAGAACCATACTGTTCTCATCTGAGTCTCCATGAAGGTGGAACTGGCAAACAAAGACTTTCCTAACTGCAGCCTCAGTGACGTTCCTCCCTTGGTGATGACTTTAGACTAAAGTATTTGCAAAATGACAAAAATGTAAATGCTTTGTAAATGATTTACTGATGACATTCAGTTTAAGCTCCTTTGAAGTTGAAGTACGTCCTATTAATAGAGCTGGATGTCGACTGTGGCGTCAGGCCGAGTGTAGAGTAAACCTGAGGCCGCTGTGAGGAGATAATGTTTCATTTTTCCACGGGTTTACAAAGCAACACACCTACTTCTGCATACAAAAGGTTATTTCTGGAGTCGTCTATGACACAAAGCTGGAAACCTGTGGCTGCAGACAGAATGACAACAGAAGCGTGTCAAACATCGGGGCTAATGTTGCACATGTGTTGTTGTGTGAACAAAACGTGGCATTCCAGCTGTGACCTCAGGACGCACTGACGCAAATAACCTTTAAATCCAGTCAGTAGGAGGTTTACTAAACAATGAGGAGAACAAATCTGCTGCAATGGTTCTGACCAGTAGTAAAATGCTGATTCCTAATTTGAGTAAATTTCCTGAAGCAGTTGTCTTCACTGCGTGTTTATGACTCTCCCATTTTCTGTCTTTCTTTTGTGATGCATTCACTGACTGCGGGAGAAAGCAGACAACATAAATGACAGTCAGCAGACATTATCTCAGCAAAAATAGTCTGAGCTGAGGAGCAGAACCAGAGACAAAGAGTCAGATCAGATTAGAATCGGCTGTTTGCTTTTTATTAGCGGAGCTGCACGTACATCCCGGATCCAGTCCAAACGATGCAACGCTGCTCTTTCCTCCACTCTGCTGACACCCGTCGCTTTTCTTCTGACTCTGCTGTTGTTGAATCAGTCCTCATTTAGAGCTCCAAGCTCTGCTCACTTGGTCCTGTTTCAAACTGAATATGAGAAGATGGAACAGACATCAGAGACGGATGATTAAATGCCTGATGGATCAGAAATGTCTGAGTTCATTCAGTTGATCCTTTGCTCAGATGAGTTATCATTAAACTTAAGCTTTTTGGGTTGTAAAAGTTCAACAAACTATTTTATTAAGGTTTATATTAAAGGGGCAGTGTGTGACTAATTTATAATTTTATTAGCAAAAATCATGCTTCCCTCCATAAATATACGTTTTCCCAAAAACTACTAAAAATCATTATAAAAATCAGAGCCAAAAATTGAAGAAACTTGTTCTTCTTACACAGCTTAGCTCTGTATGAACCAGGGATGATATTAAAACACACAAAGATGATCATTTTATCTGCCATCTGTACTCAGAGAAAGTAACCAAATAAAAAAAAAAAGTAGTAATAACTGGGAGAAAACGAGTCTATAGGCCTATCTCATAGCTTTTATCAGGTGGGCTTTAAAACAGATGAGGATGTTTTTCTGGCTTTCTGCTGGACTGGTGAGTTAATTCAATGTAACACAATTTATTTTTGCATTATGAAAGAAGCAGGTCAGTGTCATCCAGAAGCTCTTCTGTCCTTCCAGCAGAGACTGCAAGTTTGTGAGCCTGCATTAAAAAATAGAGTGATAAGTTTGTACTATTCTTCACAGAAGTCAGACCAGCAGGAAACCGTCACTATTAACTGTTAGCTATTAGCATTAAGCCGGGCGTACACTGTGTGATAATTTCAATCATTGCAGCTACAGCTCACACTGTACAATGAACCCCCAGGGTTTAAAATTTCACAGCTCAGGGTGCATGTTCTTACACTGTGCGACACGATGCTCTGGCGTAATCTTACAACGGCCGACTAAATTTCAGACATGTTTGATTTTCTCCCGACCTTACGATTCCTGATTGGAAGGTGGTCGTGAGGGTATAATCACCCCTCGTTACCCCCTGTACACGACGCACGACATGCAATGAGGCTGAAAATTGAAACATTTTCGCACCACTGGAAAAAATGCTCGAAAAGGGCAACAAATCGTACAGTGTATGTCTGGCTTTAGCTTTGTACCAAATACACCAAGGAGATACTGTAAAGGTAAATACCTTGCCAATAATTAAAAACAGAATTACATATGTGTTGATCTGTTCCTCATCACCTGGCGGGAAAATGCAGGATCCACAGTACTTTGCAATTCCTTTAGACCAGCGGACCCCAACCTTTTTTGCCATATGGACCGTTATATGTCAGGATAATATTTTCACGGACCGCCCTTTAAAGTGTGTGGGGGTAAATACGATCAAATAAAATGATACGACTGGCATAAAATCAAAACACAAACAGCATAAAAAATAAAACTCACCATTATGTTGAATTAGTTGAAGCCCTGAGCTTGTTTTCTCCGAAACAAACCGGTCCCATCTAGGGCTTAATCGAGAGACAATGACACACAAAGTGTGCTCCTTATGTCCAGTCTGTTCCGTAGCTTTGTTTTAATCACTTGTAACCCTGGCAGCCCAAATCCCACTGGGCTTCACAAAGATCGGATGCTATAGACATGATGAGTCTTGACCTGAATTAACTCTGTAGTCAAGAGGAACAGATGCACCATTGATGCAATTGGGAGAGAATACCCTAATGTTTCGTATTTTCCAAAATAAAACATCACTCAGACTCTGATCGTCCATTAATTATATATATATATATATTATTTTTTTCTGTGTGGCCCGGTACCAAATGACCGATGGACCGGTACCGGTCCGCGGCCCGGTGGTTGGGGACCGCTGCTTTAGATCACCACTAGATGGGAGCCAATTTTAAATACTGGGGCTTTAAAAAACAAACACAACCCTTCAGATTTCCAAAACTCTTAGGCTACCATAAATATCTATTGATTAAAAGATCCATTTAGTTGATTAAGTTCAGCAAATAGATTAGGAGGTTGAACTTCTTTCAATTAATTATGCTCACAGGGATCCATTTCAGGTTTATTTTATTATTAAATCAGAGGATATTTTATATTTTTTGGCTCCCAGGTTATTACACCAGACCAATGAAAACGAATGGAACATGAAAGGACTAGAAAGCAGCAGCGGGTTTTGTTTGCTGCATTTGTCTCAAAGATGAGAAATGAACCTCTGCAGCAGAGCAACACGACACAACGTTCTAGTGAAGCCATGTGGTACAGAGATGATCCATGTGGTTCTGTCGGACCTTTTTCCAGCTTCAACCTTTATCTACCCTCTTTTGTTGCGTCATTACATTTCCACAGCAGATTTAAGCTTTTTAGGAGTGTTAGGCACTAAGAGATTTAAGAAAAGGGGGCTTGATTAAACCGATGGCTCAACCATCTGATTTCCTTTTTATTTATATTCTCAACTTAGTTCTACACTTGTTTATTTTTTGTTTATTTTGTTTTTGTAGAGTAGTTTTAGGCCTTTGTTTTGGGTTTTCACAGCAAAGATGTTATCGGGTCAGAGCTGGAGCTGGAGGCGTTTTACCACGTTTGCTGGAAAGAGTCAAACGTGTAAAAAGGGAAAGCTATTGACTGAAGACATTCTGCAAAAAGCATGTTGTCTGTGTTTTTGTTAACTTTGGTTTTGTGACGTCATTCTGTTTATATCCAATGTCTGGAAGCTGGAACCAGTTTACCCTGATTGGTGTCCACTTAAATCCTGCACCTCCAGAGCTGAATCAAGCGGTGATGCACATCCAGTGTGGTGCACGGGGTTATGTGAAAGTTGCGTGCAAAAAGAGAGAAAAGCGACTCAAAAGCATTCCAGAAACTTTCCGTAAGTCTTTGTGGTCAAAGCCTGAGGAGACACAAGCAAAACAAGGAGTCGATTCCTCACGAGAGGAGAAGAAAGGCGAGAAATGAAATGTTTTTATGGCTGCATCTCACCCGTGGAGGGACTGAGTCTAATCAACAAACCCAGTTATTAAAAAATAAAACTGAGTGTCTGAGTTTATACGCTTTCAACGCGTTGACTTAACGATTAAACAACAGAAAAATGGTTTTGAGAATTGCCGCTGGAACTGAATACGACCCAATCTGGATGATATTATGTTCTGCTGTGCATCATCTGCAGGTCAGCTGTTAACACATCGGTTCCTACGTCACTGATGATGGATGTTTTCAGTCAGAGGGCATTTCCTCTGCTTTACCGTTCATCTAAAATTGGATCCGTTCAGTTTTTTTCTGAGTGTGAGCAGGAACCTCAGGCTTCACAAAAGAAAAAAAAAAACTGTGGAAAATATTTCTAATAAAAATGTGGCTGAATATTTTGCCTTTAGCTGATTTCCTGGAACCCAACAGTCTCCCTTAGCCAACAGTTTTGTTTGTTTCCACTGAGGGACAAAATATCTGTTCTGTTCCTGAAACGCAGGATTTCCAGTCAAATCCAGTGTGTGACTTTCAGCAGGTGAACCAATGGGAGAGGAGAAGAAAAATGCATTTAGGTTTTACTGCCCAGTTTGATAGATTTAATCATGTACTTTGAATATCACTGTAGATATTTAGTATGAGATGGACTGTTTTGTTTGCAGACTGCAGAAAATATGAACCATAGAGGAGCATAAACTGGAAATGGTTTCATCCTAATTCCTGCAGTGAGAACAACAGGGTTAAAATAACCATCTCAAGGACTATAATGAGTCCTGGAATAGCTCCTATAGTTTTGCACAACAGAATCAACCCTTTCTCTGTTTTTCTCAGAGTAAAAATATCCCTGAAAAGTTGTGCATGATAAATGTGTTTGCATTCTGCAGCTTGCAGAAGAATCATCATCCTATAAAAGTATTTAAAGCATACTTATCAGTCTCTTCAAGTTATCTAATCTTCTCTGCATGAATGTCTGATGATGAGTGAGAAACATGACCTGCGACAGGAGTCTTTTCCTCACCTTGTTGTGGTGCAGCTTCTGCAGGGATTTCCCCCTCAAGCAGGGTATGCGGTTGTAAATACAAAGGGAGGAGGTATTTTCTTCAGGTTAGAGGAGAACTGCATGCATCTAAAAATAAGTTAAGCTAGCAACAATATTTCCATGGGTGGGCGGGTCAAAGAGGCCAGAGGCAAACTGACAACACCTTTTCTGCTCATATTTAAACCAAATCGGAGCCAAAAGTAGAACTAGACGGCTGATGGAAAGAGATAGGAAAGAGGAAAGAGTTGTTTGAAAAGTTACATTTAGGTTAAGACATTTTTGAGAAGGTGTTTGTGAAGATAAATGTGCTGAACTGGATCAAGCTAAGAGATAGGGACATATCTAAAGCGTCTTTAAATAGCCAGAGACCATTTTCTGACAGGGAAGGAAGGCAGAAAAAAAACAAACGCTGCAGAATAGATGCACATCTGACGAAAAGGTGAAATCAGGGCAAGATATCTGTGTTTTGCTCCAGGCGACCAAAAATAGTGCAACTTTCATCTGAAGGGGCTAAAAAAGGCATCAAGGTAATCAGCGCAAAAAGAAGCTGCAACAACAAGGAAGCTGGTGACTAAGAATAGGCACAGTGCAAACATGCATTCCTCCTCCTCACGCTGGGAGCCGGTCCCTGCAGGCCCAGGGCCTCAGGAAGAACGCAGTCATCTCTCTGCTTCCTCCACGTCTTCGAGCCGACCCCGCCGTCCCCGAAGGGTCATGTACCCGGCGTCCCAGAGCCGGAGGCCCCTTCAAAAGGAAGGTTCAGACCTGGCATGCCGCTGGCTCCTGCTCCTCTCTCTGCTTGTCCTGCTGCAGATCTACTCCGAGGAGGCAAACACCTGCACAGGTGAGTTTCTGCACATGCTGATGCAACTTTTTACTGTTATGGGACATCAATCTTTGGCTAATTTGCTAAGCATAAAAGTATATTGGGGAAAAGGATTCTGATGTAAGGTGAAAAACAAAAGCAACATTTAATGCAAAATAAAGAAACTAACAGAAAACTGTTTTTAACAGATTACATTTGAGCTTTAAGTGTCATTCTCTTTTTACGAACTTGCATCATCTTCAAAGCTAAAGCAGAGCGCTATAAGTATGCAAAGGCCTTAGAGAGATCATTCAACTTCTGGTTTAGACTGCAGACCTTCAAAGATCCTTAGAAGGGAACTTAGATATAACGGATTAGAAGGTTTTAGAAAATATACGCTGAAAAAGGTTATTGGTGTTTTATTAACTCCAATTTATTCGAACGGATTTTTATCTTACTAACTGTAGTAACGAGGAAACAGGAATCATTGAATGCAGGAAACCTTTATCTGTACATGTTTATTTTCTGTCATCTGTTGTACCGTTTGAGACAATAACTCTTACCGGTTTTGCAGAGTCGCAGAACCAACGTCCAGAGTCGAGAACGTGTCCTGAGGAGGGCGACGGACATCTGGGTGAAACAAACAGATGCAAAGAGTCATGGAGACACCAGGCAGCAGACCGAGCTACAGAACATCAGCTGCAGGGTGTGGTGGCATAACGCAGCAGAAAGAGACAGAACTTAAAGGACTCTGACGACGCAAGAGTTAAAACTGCTCAGATTATTTCCATAAGGTGTTTATTTTACAAGGATAAGACACTGCATTGTGTCAGGTTTACCAAGAGGGCAGTGTTACGTTGTTGAACAGCAGCTATTTCCACAGCAATAAAGTCATTTCAATACAAGATGTAACATTATATGCTGATGATATTACTCTGTTGCACCTCATTCCAATCAGCAGAATCAACATTTCTGTAAAACCTGGAACATTTTTTTAACTGTTTTATAAAGTTTTACGTGATGTGTGAGAAATGTATTTATTTTAAAGAAATGTTTCACAAATGTTTACTGATGAGCTCTTAACTGATTTACAAAAATCATTTAATCTGCGTCTCTACAAGGAAATAGAAAAGGTCAGCAGACCGGGACATGAGGATCTAAAGGCTGGGTGGTGGTTTTACCCTCTAGTAGCGCCATGTTACTTTTAACTCAAAATAAAAAATTTTGCATTTAAATGGAATAAAAAAAACTGAAAGAAGTTTTAAATTCAGTTAAAAAAAATGTAGCTACATTAAAATGTTTTAATAAGCTGACCATAATGGATGCCAAGTGATGGAGAGTCTTTTTCTTTTTATAACTGAATGTTATCTACAGTCTTCTGGGTGGATAAAAGTGAAACTGCATTATTGTATTTCTGTCCAACCTTTTATTTATTTTACTTAAAGTTTATGGTTGATGGTGCTAAATTTCTCACACGGTGAAAGTCTTAATTTTTGTACGTTTTGCAATTTCTTTTATAAAATAAACAAAAAAAACTTTTTTTTATGGAATGCATATGACTACATTGTTTGAAGGAAGGAAGGAAGGAAGGAAGGAAGGAAGGAAGGAAGGAAGGAAGGAAGGAAGGAAGGAAGGAAGGAAGGAAGGAAGGAAGGAAGGAAGGAAGGAAGGAAGGAAAGGAAGGAAGGGAAGGATTTAATGAATAACCTTATTTCAGACAATCCAATTAAAAATGTTACATTAGATTTATATAATTATATAATTAAGTGATTATATCACTGCAAAAAATCTAAATCTAGATAAGTAATTTTTTTCTTAAAATAAGTGCATTTGTTCTTGAATTGTGGAGGGAAGCGACATTTTGCCAATGGAACAAAGAAAATTTACACTTAAAATAAGAAAACACAACTGCATAGTCTTATTTCAAGTGCATTTTATCTAATTTAAGAATAAAATTACTCATTCCATTGTGAAACTATATTCACATTTACCTTACTTCAAGATATATATGTAAATAAAAAATAAAATAAATATGTAAAATAAAAAATAAAATTAAAAATCTATATATATAAAAAATAAATAAATAAAAATAAAACTATAAAAAATTAAAAATTAAAAATAAATAAAAATCTAAATTTAAAAATAAATCAAATTATAAACAAATACACTTAATTTAAGAATTTTTTACTTATTTCTAGATCGTTTTTGCAGTGCTGAAAAGGGTAAGGAAGCATTAAAACTTCAGCAGTCTGTCCAATTCCCACCTCAATTAATCCTTTAAAGTGAGCAGTTTAATTTCCTACATTCAGGCTCACATGTTTGAATCCACATGTGCCTTCACACATCTACACTCATACATTTATTACCCACAGCCCACACAGCTACAACCACTGCAGGAATGTGTGCAGTTATGTACAGTGACTAACCGTCTGATCCTCGCCGCCCTTCTTTAACCTCAGATGTTGTAAAGAAAAACAGTAATTTTAGGTTGAACTCTGCCACACAAGTTTCCTGACTAGAAGATGGAGCGATCAGTTGGTGATTCAAGCTGCCCGACCCACCGAAACTCTGCGGTGTCTCCTCTGTTGACTGACCGTTGCTCCAAAGGCGAGGAGGCGGGAAGCTGTTGGTATCTGTGTGGGAGTCTCGTCAGACTCTGGGATATCTAATCTATAGCAGTGACTCAGAAAGAGGAAAGCCCTACATGAAAGCCAACTAAACACACTCATTGAAGCTCTAAATGAAGCTGAGAGATGTAAAGACAGCCTGCAGAGGAACTGGGTGTCTGAACATGTCTGGAATGTGAAGCTTTTGCAACATCAGCTGACTGACAGTTCGAAGCCACAGAATTTGCATTATTGTTCAAACAAAGGAGGAAATCACAGAGCCTCAGTTTACAGTAAGAGTCACAGAAATTCCTTCTTAATCCAAGCCTGATTGAACCACAGAGAGTGAAGCTCATAAATAAAACCTATTTAATCAACTTCTACCAACCCAACTCTGCTAAAGGTGCAGCTAGAAATCAGCAGCAGGAGGCGGAAATGACAAGCAGGGCCACGCATGCACAGGGGGAACATTAGAGGCTACAGACAGAAAGACCTGAATTTAATCTACATTTCTATTTATTTGGTGGAGACAATGCACACTAATAAACAACATGTAAATGCAGCAGGTTCTGTTGTTTCTCTCTTTGTAACCAACAAAGTTTATAGAATCAGCATTAAAATGACTTAATTACTTAAATTTGTCAGTCAATGAAAAAAAAATTAAATAATAATCAACTTAAACATTAACTACAGAAGGAAACTCAGTGTATTTTTTATAAAAAGTATTTAAAATTAACTTAAAGGTTCATATTAATGCTAAAATAAAGGCCTTTGGTTCCAGGATGGGATTAGGAAGGAACCTGCTACACAGAAAGTTCACAGATGTGAAGTTATTTTTGAAATTATTAGAAATGTTCAATAATAAAGTTCAGAGCTGTTACTAAAAACAAAAAACAATTTTCCTGAAATGAGCAAAATGTCTTTCCAGATAAAAGGTTAAATAAGATGCATTGCTTCTTATATGCAGGAGAAAACAGACCATCAATTTTATAGAGTAAACAGAGATTTGAGGATTTAAAACATTTTCAAGAAACAATGTTTTCCCTAAAATATAGCAAAAATTATATCTTAATGTCTTTTTTGTATATTTAGATTTTGATTGTCTCTATAAGGACTCTATGGGACACTAAATTTAACATGAGTGGTTTTTATAATCAGTATATTTATATTTATTCCACAGTTTTTGTTTTTCACCAGCCACAGAAATGCATCAAAGTGTAGAAATTTTATGTGGAAAATAAAAATCCAAATTTTTTTACTTACATTTTGCTTTAATCAGGACTTACACTGGAAAAAATCGAAATCTAGATAAGTCATTTTTTCTTCAAATAAGTGAATTTGTTCTTGAATTGAGGAGGTAAAAGAGACATTTTGCCAATTGAACAAGACAATTTACACTTATAATGAGAAAACACAATTGCATTGTCTTACTTCAAGTGCATTTTATCTAAATATCTAATTTTAAGAGTAAAAATATTAATTCCATGGGCAAATCATCTTATTTTCCTACTCAAATTAAGGGTAAATACACTTAATTTAAGAACTTTTTACTCATTTCTAGATCGTTTTTTCAGTGTATTCTCAACCAATCAGAAACATCAGCGATGGTCTCTTTAAGTTCACAGGTTGCTTGAATATTGTTTGCCCGTTATTATAAATAAAGGTATTTATCAGCAAACATCCGAATAAAGACCATAATAATTATTATTTTACATTTAAGCAGATAAATTATGACTTTAAATAATTAAACTGTGTCATCCAAAACCTGAAAAAGTACACAAATGAGAAATTAGAAATGTTTTCTTCACTATTAATCTTTGGTCTCATGTGTGACGGATTCACTCATACAATCATCCTCCTGTAAATATGACTCCAGGATGGATTAGTAATATTAACAGTTCTATCAGGTGTCGTAACGTCTAAATCAGTCATCAATCATCACAGCTTTTGTTATTTTATAGTGATAAAATAAACATCACCTCACCAGAGATGAATTCAGCCAGATGACAAACAGAGTTTCCCAGATTCAGAGAACTTACTGTCTCAATATTCTCAGCACTGAAGCCTGCAGAGATGAAATAGTCATAATAATAAAATGTTTATACCCAGACTGAGGTGCAGATCATAGATAGAAAGGTACCGGCTGGACGAGGCTCTTAGAAACCCCCCCTGGCTTCTGATGAACATCACGTAAACACAGACTGACGGAGAGCAGTCTTTGCCTCGGCTCCAGTTCGGATCTGTTTTACTGCTTTTAACGCTGCGAGATTCTGTGGAACACAGCTTATGTAATACTTTTTATTAACTACTGTAAAGGTAAAACCAATTAAACAAGCGGTAAAGCTAGATCCGACAAGCTTAAAAAAACAAACTTAATACGAAGGCAGAGGAGAGATAAAGGTGAGAGGAGTGAAAGAACAGAAACCTGATTTAAAAACAGATGTAGAATAAAAGAAGAATAGAGAACACGATAGAAAGAGGAAGAAAACAAGAAAAAACAAAAACTATTTGGAGAAACAAACACAAAATCCTGAAACACCAACACAAAAATATAGAAGAGAACTGAAAGTTTACTGAAGACGAAGCAGGAATGAGAATTTTGTTTTATATTAAGGGAGACAGCTCTTTAAATTCATAAGTGACTCCATAGATTATTTCCCTCAGATTTAAATGCATTTATTGACACAGAAAATGCATTTTTATTGTCTGTACAAAAACATACTTACATATGTTGAATTTTTAGTTAATTCATGTAGCTTTTTAAGTTCAAACAGAAATGGAAAGAAATAAAAAAAACAAAGTTTTAAAGTTCAAAATTATCTGATATACTGTAGCTTTGGTGGATATTTGTTAAGTCTGCTGCTCATCCTTTATACATCTTCTCTCCTCTACAGCATGTTGTTTTTTATCTGCGTTTTGTCTCAGTCTCTGCTTGCTCTCATCTGTTTTCTTTTCAGAAACCTAAATAAAAAAGACACCTTCCATGCTAGTTCTGCTAAACCAGGGGTCTTCCACGTTTTCCAGGCCAAGGACCCTCAAAATGATAGCAATAAGGAGCGGGGACCCCCTAATTATATATCGTATGAAATAGTGTTCTATCAAACTGATCCTATAGCAGAGGTGGAAAGAGTACTAAAAAATTGTAATTGAGTAAAAGTATCTTTACTTTGCCTAAATTCTACTCAGAGTAAAGCAAAATTACCCATCTCAAAAATTTACTCAAGTAAAAGTACAAAATTACTTCATTTAAAATGTAATTTGAGTAAAAGTTATTTCTTAGTTACTTTGAGTTATTATTTAATGCAAAAAGGATGAGTCATGAATGGAATTGAGCACAAGGTGTTTTTAATCGATTTCAAGGCGTATTTCAGTGGAAATCCACACTGCAAAAGATCAACAAACTTCACTCACAGCACAAGGACAGTCACAACCTGAACCATAAAGTGCAAACTAATTTTCAATCCTACTGTCCAACAGACACCATGATAACTAACTTACCGCCACATTTTTATGTAAATTGTTGATGTTTTAAAAGCCAGCTCCGTTTTGCTGGGCAGCCACATGTTGCCCTTCATCATCACATTGTTCCCTTTGTGCATTTGACAACAAATAATCCTTCCAAATATGGCCGAGGGTTTTCTGGCTTTCGTCTCCAGAATATGTTTCCTCTTCAGGCCTTTCCTCATCCATACTCCCTAAGCTGTGATTAGCAGCTGCCATCTTCTGAAGCGCAGCACTGGATTATGAGACAATGCAAAAGGGTAAAGGCAAGGCAGGGCCACATTTCATTTTTTCACTATCAGTATTTTTTATTTTCTTTACTCAGTAGCCGTGAGGGGGTTTTAAATGTAGCAAAATAAGTAAAACTACTTAGGTTAAAATTTACTCAAGTAAAAGTAAAAATTACATATTTCAAAAACTACTCAGAGAAAATTACAAATTACTCATAAAAAGTACTCAATTACAATAACTTGAGTAAATGTAATTCATTACTTTCCACCCCTGTCCTATAGTCACTCTATTACAGATGGAGTAATGTAACTAAAAAGTAATCCCTCCCTGGGATTATTAAAGTATTTCTGATTCCCTGGTTGATGGGACAGGTGTTGTGAATGAAAGCGGTGTCCAGCTTGAAAGAGCTCCTGTGTGTCGCTGAATGTGAGCATTATTGTTGACTGAAAGACATCTTCTGCCTCCATTTATCTGTTTACTACAGTCTGTTGGATTCAATGTTAATGTGGATTTAAAGACATTTTAGTTAGTGGAAAAAATTGCAGGGAGGAATATAAAAAAAAAAAAAAATTTAAAACAACCAAAAAACTTTTGTGACCCCCATGCAGTACCTCTGCGGACCCCCTGTTGAAGACCTCCCTGCTAAAGCATAAGCCTTGACCAGCCCAAAGACACAATGAGCTTCCAAAAATGGAGCCGGGATCGCAGAACCAATAGAGATGTGGACTAGAACTCAGCAGCAGGGTCAAATTATAAGATCCCAATTATTTAATATTTACAACAAAAAAAACTCTTTTAGATTTAAAAACTCAAGTTATAGGACAACTTTTAGATTTTTGCTGTTTTCTAACATGAATACTACAAAGGAAAGGGTCTAAAGATCTAAAGTCCACTGATCTCTGCCATATATGTTCACTTTAATGCAGTCAGTGTTTGTTTTGGATTAATATTTCAGCTCTGAATTCACAAAACAGCTGAAGTTCAAGTGATCATTTTGCAATGATATGTTCCTGTAGATCATGGTGGTAAAACTATAAAGAAATACTGTTTTCTAGGTTATAGAAAATGCCTTAAGCACTGATTGTTTTTTTTTTTTTTTGGGTAGAAAATAGCAAAGTGTGGAGTGGAGAAGTTAAAATAATGGAGGACAGGTGGAGAAACAGACGAACAGAAGAATCCTGGAAAAAACAAAGAGGACAACTGAGCTCATATACTGAGGCAGGTTTTGAAAATGACAAAATAACTAGAAAAACTAATCAGAGGAAATGTGGAACAGCTGAAACAGATGGAAGGCAAAGAGGCTGAGGGAGGAAACTAATTAAAAGGATTAAAACAAAGCAGAGCTACCAGTGTTATGAAGCTAAGGGGGAAGGTCTAACAGAAACATTTCAAACAGCTATTCTATGAGGCGCTGCTCCGTTTTTAAAATTCTTCCATTAAATTAACTTACGGAAAGATTATTTTTGGAAATATTTCCAAACGTGTCTCAGTGGAGGAGCCAAACTGGGTGAAGCATCAAGAGCTGCATTGTTAGCCTCCAAGGTTTCCAGCATTGCATGGTTGAAATGTTTCTCTTCGCCAATCCTCATGATTCATCATAACTTCTTATTGTGTCATCGACTCGCACAAAGCTTCTTAACGACATTATTCCAATTAATTGTGTTGAAACATCTAAAGTATGCAGAGCAGAGTTACACTGAGAAAATCAGACCTAAATGAACAGAATGACTAAACTTTAAACTGAGATTGTCAGGGTTACTTGTCGAGCGCAAAAATGCAGAGCTAAAGACGCAGAGATCATTTCTTGCGAAATGTTATGAAAAAGTAAAAATACAGAAGCAGTAATCCAGAACCGAGAGACAAGAAACTCAGGAAGCAAAAACTAGGAGACGCTTGGGGGGAAAAACCAAAGGAATGAAGAGAATCCAGCAAACAGTAACTGCAGAGGAAGAGTATGCATGCCAAACAGAACAATGAAAGGAAGAATCGGCTGATTGGGAGCAGGTGTGGACAGAAGGATCTAGAATGGAGCTAGAGGAAGGAGACAGGGACAACTGAGCAAAAATACATAAGTGCATAAATATAACCAGAAAACCACTAGAATGACACAAAATGGAAATGAAACAGAAAACAAAGAATGACGTGATTGAAATTGTAACAGAAAAACTGAAAAAGAGAACTTAAAGTCTAGAATCATGACAGAAATATTCGTCTCCAACTTGTGCAGAACGCTGCTGCCCGATTTTTAACAAACACGTCCAGACGTGAACACATTACTCCTGTGCTATCGTCACTCCACTGGCTTCCAGTCCGTTTTAGAATCGATTTTAAACTTCTGCTGTTTGTTTTTAACGCCATTCATGGTTTTGCCCCCTCTTACTTGTCTAAAATTTTAACTTTCCGCAATTGTGGCAGAGCTTTACGCTCCTCGGGTCAGCTTCTGCTAGAGGTCCCTAGGTCAAGACTCAAACAGTGGGGCGATCGTTCTTTTGCCGTCGCTGCTCCCAGACTGTGGAACAAACTAACCCCTGACATCCGCACCACAAAAAAAAGCTTAAAACCCACTTTTTTTAAATTCTGACTAGGGTAATACTGTCTCTTAGATGTCATCTTTCTGTGTGCTTCTTTCTATGCACCTCTGGAAGGCTTTTAATGTCCTGCAGCGCTGCACCACCACAACACTTTTAGTTCTATCTTGTATGTTTTATGTGTTATGTATTGTTTTATGGCTTTGTTGTAAAGCACTTTGGGTACCATTTGGCTATTGTAAAGGGCTATACAAATAAATTGGATTTTTTTTTGAGAAATATGAAGGTACATCAGCAGCACATTCATGCAGATTCAGATCAAAGTTGCATTTCCTTCATTCTAACCTGGTTTCACATATTTAAATAAAACTCTAGCCTCTGGACCAAAAGCTCTATATAGTGTAAAATTGTGCTAATTGGTGGAAAATGTGCAGAGTTACTATGCCTTTTTTTGTGTCATTTTTTTTTATTATTATATGTGCAAATTGTCGTTTCTGGATGAGAAATGTGTCTCTCTGATGTTTTTTTTTTTTTTTGGAAATGATGAAACAAACTTTTGAGGTTTGGCTACAGAAGAACTGTGACAAATATAGTTTTTCCTGTTTTGAATCTGTCCTTCAGGGGTATTAAGACGCTTGTTTCAGGCTTCTGATAGTTTCCTTAGGTTGTTCAGTAGTTCTGTTTAAAATAGCAGAGACCAGAACAAAATACCAAACGCTGAAGCTGCCAGTTTCCTGTCTGTGGAGACAGATTACAGACTCCAAATAAAAAAAAAATTGTATCATAAGCAGGAGAAATCATCACCACTGTCACATTAAACAAACACTTTTCCATACAGTATGAATTAAGTGTTATTTTAATGTTACGAGTGAATCTCTGATGTTATGTTTTTGGTTCTGATTCATGTTTTTGAGTGTATTTCTGGAGCAAAGTGCTCTCAATAGAGAGACGGCTGGGTCTAGTGCTAGAATCTAACTGTGAAGGTCTGAGTGCAGAGTGGGGGTAAGGTGAACTCTGAAAGCTATATCAGTAGGATGAATAAAAAACAATTTAATAATTACAATCGATTTTTTTAAAAGCCGCCCACAAACCTCTGAATCCTTTCATCCTATTTCAGCATTATTAGTTGCTGTTTTCCATGTATTTTGAGTAAAAGCTTTGTTTCCACTGCACTGATTTTTTATTTATTCATCTTTTTTTTTATGTGGACCTGCTGTGTCTTTAAAATAATTTTACGGAAAATATAATCTCTAAAAAACACGAAATACATGGATGTTTTCTATTATTATTGTTTTAACCATTGTGGCCAATGTCAGCTTAATAGTTTTTATTTTCTGCAATTTCAGTTACGCTTGTAATAAAATACATATAGAAGCATTGATGATCTGTTGCGCAATTATAGTATTACTTTTGTGGATTCCCAAATGACTTTTAAATGAATTGAAACTCAAACTTCGCGAGGACTCCGGTTGATTCGCGGCTTTTCAGTCACTTAACTAGGAATTGACTTCGAGAATTAAAGGAAAAATCTGGTCAGCAAGGAAAGGAATCAACATATCATTATTTATACCTAAAACTAATACATTCGCAGTGATTTAATTAATTTAGCAGTTATCAGTAAAAAAATATAAACAACAATTTTAATCGCAATCACTGAGTCAGGGAGCGGCCATTTTTGTCCAAATCTAGTAGCCCCTCCCTCCTGCCA
>JAGKQL010000038.1:1688170-1717767 GCA_018398635.1 Cyprinodon brontotheroides
ATAAACGTTTTAATCCACAACCAAAGGGACTAAGCAAGGAGCTAAAAGTGCAAAAAAAAAGGTATTGAGGAAATGCGGGCATAAAGGAAGGATCCAGGGAAGAAAAAGTGATAGCGTAGAGTTTATAAACAGAAGCAGGAAAGAGAAATCAGTCAAACCACAAGAATTAATCAGAGGGGTGGAGCTGAAGCCGAGGGAGAAGAAGAGAGCAGAAACACAAAGAAGCAACATCTAACAGAAAATGGCTTCAAATATGGTAAAAAGCATTAAGACGTGTGACAAGATAGTAAAACAAAGAAAAAACATCAAAATGATCAAAACATAAACAAAATTAATGACAGTATCTATATGCTTAGCTGCAAACATTAATACTTGACTGTCCTAAAAACATACCTTGTGCATGAAAATGACTCACACTATCCCAATACTGAAACACGGTAGTGGCAGCATCATTTAATTGGAAGGGAAGCTATGCAGGAAACATGCATTCCGACACACAGGATGGGATAGCTTAGATAGCATGTGTCAGAATGGCCTAGTCAAAGTCAAACCAGGGCAGACATGTCAGTCCCACCACAGCTGGAGCTGCAGGGAGACGTGGTGATCAATGGTGAGATCATCAAGGTCATCAGTCAATCAATTATCAATTTATTTCAAATCCAGATCAGATCTGGTTGAATATTTTAACGGTTTATTTGGTTTTATTAAACAGATGGTTTGATGAAAAAAATGAATTTAAGTATTTTAGTCTAAGTCAGTGAAACCAGTTGTGCACGCTCAGAATGACCCAGATTTTCTGTAATTTAAAACCAGATTTCCTCAGAAAACAGACAGAGATCCAGTTTGCTGCCATTCAGAGCAGCCAACGCTGAGTGAAAAAGGAGCTGAGGTCTTCCTCTGGTGGAAGGAACCATTCCGGTTCTCCTGAACTCTTACATAAACACGATCCGATTACCAGACTGGTTTTCTCCACCTGAACCAAGAAAACCCAAACAGGGAACTCCTCTCTGCAGGCTGGACCATTCAGTTCAACCTCAGTGACCCAGATTCCTGCTGTCTTTGGCTCTGGGTTGCAACTGGCGCCGTTTATGGAAACTTTCTCACAGGCTGGTTCTGCAGGATCCATTTCTCTCACTGAAAGGAATAAAACCAAGCTGCTGCAGCAGAGGAATTTCTGTGGATCATGCAATACTTCTTTGCTCTGTTGTTGGTCTGTCTCTTCTGTTTATTTTCCATTGTGCATGGCTGAAGATTCCTGGTTTCAACGTGAGTGGGAACATCAGGCCCGCCTGTCGATGCAGGACACTCTATTTCCACTGTGGGCATATGCAAAAGTTAGATTTGTATTTCCTCTTCCTGGACATGTTCCTGTTTTTTGGTTGAATATCTGTTTCTCTGGATCCTCTCATGCATTCAGTAAACTTTCACACTAAAGAATTAGGTTTTGCAAATGATCTTGGGGAGGGTGGGGTATGATTTTTGATTTTCTGATTCTCAGAAAATAAAAAATATGAATGTAAAAGATCAGATCTGTTGAGGCAGAGAAACAGCAGGAAATATTCATGTGTGAAGGTGGAGGGATGCTTCAGACGGACGTTTCCTCCAAACAGATGAAGGGATTAGGAGCCACTTTGATAGGAAAGCAGCTGGCATGAGCCCAGGGACCAAAGAATGTCTTTTCTGAACCATCTTTTCTGCTGGTTCTCATTAGAAAGGCCTCCAGACCAACAGAGCCGAGCCTGACCTTTCAGCGAGAAGATGTGAATTAGAGCCGCCTTGGTGAACCTGTGATGGTGTAGATTCCCATCAGGCTTGGTGGGATAAAAGCAGCTGAACGGACACTTATTTAGGATTAAAAGCATTAAAAATATTTCTATAAATATTCATATTTCGATTTATTCTATCTAGAAATATTTCTATTTTCCTTTCATCCTTTATTTACCGTATTATAACATTAATTCTGTCCTGGATGTGGGCCAAAGCACAAAAAAAACCCTGAAAATATTAGAACTGTAAATTTACAGTCATGTTTATATTGCTAAATGTTTTACTATTTTTCAAGGCTGCACTTAAAAAAATTAAATTGTCCACGGAGCTGTTATAAACTAAATTTAGTTCTGTTTTACACATGTGTAAACAAAACAACAAATAAATCTAAGTCTAAATGATTCTTTACAGATAAGCCAACATTTCTAACATTTGTGTTTTTCCTCTCGTTAGAAAGTTTTATTCCTGAATAAAAACGCGTCTTCTTGTTTGTTTGTTTACTTCTGGATGTCTCAGATTTGTCATGACTGGTTCTGTTATATTTTTCCTCTGAATTTTCATCATTTCCTGTGCCATCTTTCTCTAAGGAAGACTCTTGCATCAAAATGTGCTTTTTTAAATGACCCAAACATTCGTAACACAATTTAACTTTCCTTAAAATTCTCCACCCTGCAGGTCAGAGTACCAGGAAATGAGGAAAAACTGAGCAGACAGAGGAGCTGCTGTAGAGTCAGGCCGGCTCTGGTGGATGACGTTGTTTAGCAGCAGAGGGTAACTTACTCAGCGCTGAGATTAGCTGTGGATCCCTCAGATCCCGCCCCCTTCCTGAACCTCCAGCTTCTGCTTCAGTTTTAACACTTTGATGGACGGCAGCTCAGCAAACTCTGAGGCCTAAAAAAAAAGTGAAAGTGGAAGAAAAAACATACTTTTCATCATATATTAAATTTTCTTATAGGCCAGCAGCTGTTTTTCTGTGGATGATGAACTGAAACCTTTGTTTCTATGTTAGAGTAACTCCATCTTTACTAACTTTAAATGCCCACATTTTCCTATTAAATGCTTAAGTTTTTCCTTCCTAAACTAAATCAGATTAAAAAGTTTTCTCTGTGCTTCAGTTGTTATTTTAATGATGGATTAGAAATCAGGAAACCCATCTGAAAAGTTTTATAAATTTCATTCTAAACTCCTGCATCACTGATTTCACTGTAGCTTAAACTTCGTTTCTACTCTCCTTTAAAATGTCTGAGGTCATAGCTGCAGAGATTTGGGGAAAACAAAGAATTATAGTTTAATGAGGAGTCTGGTTAGTCGGTTCCTGGAGCAGATTGTGGGTTTATTGGACTCTTCTTCCAGAACTGGCAGAGCTCTCCTCCTGCAGCCATCACAGTAATTATATAAAATGAGTAGCCATCACTTTAAATAGAGGTGATCGGTCAGAACCTAGCATTTGACGTGGCTCTGGTGGGCGGGGCTTCATGTTGACATGAAACCCCCCCCCCATCCATCGCCTGGCAGAACCAGAAGACAGCAGAACTGTGCCCCGTTCTGCACGTAGTCCATTCACATGGCAGAACTCCAGCAGCGGACCAGCCGGTCCGGTTGGTTTGATCAAACTGACCCACATGACGTGGCCCACCTGCCAGCTGGCTCGTCAGCCGTGAACAAATATGTGTGAGTGGGCACAGAGACCGGGCCTTTCAGGAAGCCTGGAGCAGGTCACATGGCCAGCATGAGTCAACCTAAATATTTAAATGAGGACAAACTTTATTGGCCCTAAAGGAAGCTGCTTCATCTTTTACAGTAAGGATGGGGAAAAAAAACATTTTCAGAAGGTTAAACGCAAGGAAGCTCTGAGCCACCAACTGATGCACACAAAAATGTAGACACAGAGAGCCTGGATGACGTTAAAATAATAAGTTGGTTTTTCCAGTCTGCTGTTAGATGGAGGAAGTTTTTCTTTAGTTACAGTCAAAGGGGGGAAAAAAACGTAACCCTCAGCTGGAGGAAGAGTCACCCTCTGTCTGCAGTCTGACCTTTTAGCTGCTCAACATCTCCCTGTCTTTTAATCACATAGCTCTACACAAATGAATACATAACTTTTTAACAGGCCAAACAATTTTCCTCGGAATCTCTAGAAAAACATCTGAAATGAATAAACTCTAACACCCCCATTGTTTTCCTCCTTTCTCTGTATTTTAAGCCTTAGTCTGTTTGAAATACAATGAACTGCAAAACTCTACTGGTCGACGGTCCAAAATAGTTTGCTCACTGGAAAAATGGTCTAAAAATCAGTAAAAATCCTTTAAATTAAGGGTATTTACCCTTAATTCAAGTAGGTAAATGAGATAGTATGCCAATGGAATGAGTATTTTTAATCTTAACATAAGATAATTAAATAACATACACTTGAAATAAGACAATGCAATTGTTTTCTTGTTTTAAATGTAAATTGTCTTGTTCCATTGGCAAAATGTCTGTTTTACCTCCTCACTCCAAGAACAAATGCATTTATTTTAAGAAAAAATTACTTACCTAGATTGCCATTTTTTCCAGTGCTTTACTCTGAGCGAGAACAGCTACACTCCGCTTTGTTTTTAAAAAATATTAATATAAAAAATATAACCGTGGATGTCTGGGGTACAGTGATTCTGCTACATGTCATGAATGCTGGCGTTCCATAAAGAATAAATGATGAACAGTTTAGTTTGTGTCTTCAAGTCGTTGCCCATAGGAAGACGTTACTTGGATATAACTGAATTGGAACTGAATTGGATAACGGAATATCTTCAGAACGGCTCCAAATGACACAAAACTCATATGGGTCAGTAGAACATGATGAAATAACGTAAAATCAAGGGCCCAAAAAAACGGCGTTCCCCTTTAACGCAGAAACAATGAAGAGGAAGAATCCCTTTTAACCAGAAGATATCTCCAGCAGAACGAGAACCAGTCTGTGTGAGCACCCTACTGTCAATCCCCCAGAGGGTTTGGGAAGACAGCGACTCACTTAACAATCATAGAAACATTAACCTATGTTAGAAAGGGTATTGGTAAACTAACTCCACAGGTGGCTCAGCCTAGGAAAGAAACAGTGAAGCAGATGAACTCTGCGACAGTTATAAAGTCAAAACGGGAATAAGTTGGAGAAAATAAGTAGAATTCAGTAGAGTTAAAATAAAGAAAGAGCTGTTTAAAGGTACACTGCCCTGCAACCCGGTGTTGATTTTCCAGCGAGGCTCCCCAGAGAAGCGAGAAAGTAAAAAGTGCAGTGTAGGTGAAATATGCTCCAGCTGTTCTCACTGGTTTCTCCGTCAGGAAACCAGGCAAATTTGTTTTGGTTTGACCCAACTTAGCAGAACTGGCTGAGCGCCAGCGAGTCACCATGTCTACTGAGTAGTAAGTGACTTTTTTGTTCCAATTTTTAGTTTGAAAATTTAGCATGTTTCCGACATGGGCTTTAAGCTGTTTTTCTACGTGCTTTACGCCTACGATAACTGCACAAATATCAGCACTGCGCTAGCAACTAGCATGCTGCTTTCACTTTGGGCAGTAGTACAGCAGTTCGCCGTAAAAAGCAAGACCGACTCTCGCCAATAATACAAGACTTCACAGGGCTCCTGCGCAGAATTTTGCAAGTATGATAATTCCCCACCAGACCACCAGAGGCGGCCGAAAACCTTTATTAGACCGCGAAATGACTCATTTAATCATCCAAAGCGTTATGGAACACATTAATTAACTGAAAAAAATGTTGCATAGTATGCCTTTAAATCCTCCAGCATTTTAGCCTATAGTAGCATAACTACTGTGATAGCTCAGGATAACCTTAAGCCAATATAACTATATTATGACAAGTCTTATGACTGTGCACAAGTCTGTACAATATTCATTACATGACACCTAAATCTCAATTAGAAGTTTACTTTTCATTAAAAAAAATTAGAATTATCAAAACAATCTTGAATCTTTTGTTTAAAAGCTAGGCTCTGTTTATGCACCTTGATGCTCTATCTCTCCGGTTCTTTTCTTGAAAAAAGATTACATGGGAAAAACTCTTTAAATAACACTTTATAACTTATAAGTATTAAACAACCAGGAGACATGACAACAGATTCTGATAGAAAGTATAATTTTACTCAGATCAGAGATCTGATCACCTCTCAGGAAGTGACTCCGATTAACAGTTAAAATGGCATTTTATTCATCTCCAGTCTGCCGCATCATTACATCATACACGTTAGCAGATGATTAGACATCCATGACTCCAGCCTTATCAAAATATTACACTTCGTTCTTAGCTAAAAGACGCCACTCTCATTCCATTTCCAAATCTTTGTCACATACAGAATGAAGATTATAACCGTATATCCAGACAGAGGAACTGTTATTATTAGATTAAAACATCAGTTCTGACATGCAACAGGCAGCCAATATCTTCTTCAACGATAATTATCCAAACACTTATTCTTCAAAACTTGTGATTCTCATCATTTTAGCAGGAAGTTAAAAACATTAACACCTCTGGTGTTATGCTACTACTTAATCTTGTGCAGTTTTATCCTTAAAGTTGGTTTTCATCTATTTGCCCAACATCCACAAAAATGATATGAAATCTGCAGGCAGCAACATGCAGCAAGGTGTGGAAATCAGAGCTGTGAGCTCATGCAGTTGAAGCAATTTTAAGGTGTTTTAAAAATGCAACTTCTAATATAATTAGAAAGAGGTGATTAATCATTATATATGAGGGGAAATAATTTTTAGAAAATGTGGATTAAAGCCAAAGTGAGCCTGTATCCTCAGGCATCTGGAGGTGATTTACCAGCACAGATCCTTAATAAACTATAATCGGCTTATTTCCCTTTTAGTATCATGTTTCCAGAAATCATGCATCAGAAGAAGTAAAAAAAATTCTATAGAAATGAACTAATGAGAATCTCGGCCAGTGGTTACTGTCAGCACTTAAAAACATAAAGTAAGCTAAATTAGTTTTAATTGCTTTTAATGTTCCTCCCCAGTTCTGATATATTATTAACTTTAGTTTTATGTCTTATTCTATAAATTGCTCATACTTAGTTTCTGTTTTTCTTTTATAACCTTTGGTTATAGTGAATCTGCATTCTTTGGTGTGTCACTTTGTTCCTTGTAGACCTGATTTTCCCACAATGGAAAAAGAAATATTCTATTTTAATCTACTCTACACTTCCTGTCTAGCTCCCTCTGTGTATCAGTCTGATGAATCCTGATTTAACTCCTAGCTGATCCTGAAAATTATAACGCAAATGATTCCTCTTCCCTCTGTAACTACTACCACACTGAAGAGTGTGTTTTTGCACTGCTGGTGGCTCCACAGTAAGGAAGATAGCTGCTGGTTTTTTGCACCACTAGGGCAGCTAACCTGCTGTCCAGCGCAGTGGAGGACATGCAGAACAAAACCAAAATCAAACACTGCTGCCGTAAGAACACTAAAGTGAAAATAAAACAACATAAAGCATAAAACCATCTTAAAATAAAACGAAACCGTCCCTCCATTTTCCATCACGCTTATCCCAAGTGGTTCTCCTGCTGTTTACAGGCGCGGTCCACCCTGGACAGGTCGCCGGTCCAACAACACAGAGACAAACAACCATTCGCCCTCACCTAAGGAGAATTTAGAGAGGCCAATTAACCTAACAGTCATGTTTTTGCACTGCGGGTGGAAGTCGGAGTACCCGGAGTGAACCCACGCATGCTCAGGGAGAACATGCAGACTCCATGCAGAAAGACCCCAAGCTTGGAATCGAACCTGAAACCTTCTTGCTGCAAGGCAGCAGTGCTACCGAAGTAAAACCATTGTTTGGATTGTTTGGAATAAATTAATACAGTTAAAAGAAGAAAATTTAAGTTGTGAATGTAGGTTAGTGTTTTTTTAATTGATTTTAGGCCATGAAGGCCTTGAAGGCCCTCAGAGCCCCTCCACTGTCTAAACCCCACTGGCCTTTAATGACAGAGGCTTGGACCCAATATAAAAAACAGGGTTTGACACGAGTTTATTTAAACAGACAGAGAGAACAGATCTTCTTCGGAGCGGGTTATCGGATTCTCTGCAGAGACAGGAAACTCAGGTCAGTGACAAGAATGTTGAGCTGATAACGACTAGGAGAAAATGTCATCGACCTGGTTAAAGAGTTTAGTCCGATTCAGAGAGTGAGGAAGAGGTCTGCCGCTTGCAGTCATTATCGCTTCAGAGCAAATGGTGCAGGGAAGCTGGTGCCAGCCGACGCAGGGCATGCAATTCTGTTTGTTGAAGGATAATCCAAAGCCTAAGAACAGTTCAGACCAGTTTCACAAACCAGGCGATCAGAGAGCCCAAGAGGTATCCAAGGAGAATCCACCTGAGGTCAGTAACACAGTCTAAGTCCGGTAACCAGCAGATTCAAGGAAGTCAGACCAAAAATCAAACTGAACAGAGCAGATGGAGAAAAGGCAAAAAAAAAATGAAAATCCAGAGGCATAAAACGGGTCAGAATCAAAAAGACAAATTGCTTACTTGATGATACTCTCACAGAAACAGCTAGAATAATCTGCTGATGACAAGAAAGCAAACATCATAAATAGCTGCGGGGAACAGGTGAAACAGATCAGCAATAATCATCCATGAGGCTAATTAGACAGGTGAGAAGGGGCAGATGACGGTCGACCAGCTCCACCAATCAGAGACCAGAGTCCACTTTGACATCCTGCCCATGCTGCTGCTAAAAGATTTTCCTTTTTTGTCAAACTGATGCCAAAGTAAAACTTCATATAATACTTGATATTCCTCATTTTAGGGAAGACAGGGCTTCTAGTAAGTAATAAAGTACAACTTTATTCTCTTTATTCTTGTAATGTTACGAATTTATTCTCATAATCTAACTTTATTCTCATAATTTTATGACTTTATTCTCGTAATGTTACGAATTTATTCTCATAATCTAACTTTATTCTCATAATTTTTATCTACTTTATTCTCGTAATGTTACGAATTTATTCTCATAATCTAACTTTTATTCTCATAATTTTATTGATTTTTATTCTCGTAATGTTATTTATTATGCATGCTTATAATTTGTCTTTATTTTATTGTAATTTATTAATTTATTCTCATAATCTAACTTTATTCTCATCCTAATTTATTACTTTTATTCTCGTAATGTTACACAATTTATTCTCATAATCTAACTTTATTCTCATAATTTTATTACTTTATTCTCGTAATATTACGAATTTATTCTCATAATCTAACTTTATTCTCATAATTTATTACTTTATTCTCGTAAATTTTTACAAAATTTATTCTCATAATCTAACTTTATTCTCATTAATATTTATGACTACTTAATTTACTTTAATTTAATGTTGCCGCGAAAATTTATTCTCATAAATCTACAATTTATTTATTCTCATAATTTTTAGCCATATATTTTCGTAATGTTGCATTGAATTTATTCTCATAATCTAACTTTATTCTCATAATTTTACGACTTTATTCTTGTAATGTTACAACTTTATTCTTCTAATTTTACTTTAAATATTCTCGCTTATGACTTTTATTCTCGTAATTTCATATTTTTGTTTGACGGCTTTACTCTTGTAATTTGATTACTTTATTCTTGTAATGTCGCTAACTTTATTCTCATAATTTTATTACTTTAATCTCATAAGATTACGACTTTTATTTCGAAATAAAGAAAAAAAAAACTCTACCCTGGCCCTAATACTCCATTGTAGAACATAACTTTACGTCTTGTTGAGGTCTAGAAAGTAAGATGGATGCTTTTATGTTGCAGGGTAAAAACATGGATCAAACCTTTAAAGGTCTGTTAAGATTTTCCTTGGTTTCTCTCCATGCAGACGTGGCACGGTGGCTGAACGCCACATCTACTGAGGTCCTGCTGTTCTCAAACCACCAGGAGCTCAGCAGATGTGGCGTTGAGCTGAGTCAGACACCTCCAGTTTCTCTGGTCCTTTCTCTTACTGTCACTAGAAACTTGAGGGAAACATTTAGCCTCGCTGTAGGCGTTCAGGAATCTCACAGCCAGATGACATATAAAGCGAAAGTCTTGGAGACACATGATTTGCTCTGTAGGCTGTGGTCGTTAAAGGCTGCTTCTGGTTCCTGCTGCCACCCGTCTGTGAAGAACTTCTTTCCATGTTTAGACTGTGAGACATTCAGCAGCTCAGCATCTGGTTGATGGAGTGTTTAAATTGTGGAAGGATTATTTTCCCACGCAGGAATACAGTTATTTGTTGATGCAATGCTGACACTGTTTATTTCTGCAGTGTTTTAATTGTTAAGATGCTTCTGATTTTTCTATTAGGACTCAGAGTGGAAAACAAAAGGAGCAGAAATCATTTCTGGTATTTAAAACATGCAGAAAATCTGCAGAAGGCAGCGAGTTTCGCTTCACAGGTAAATGTCCTCAGTGAAACAGAGAGAAGCTATTGGAAAAATCCAGAGAATTTCAGCCACACTCAGCATCTTATTCTACAGAAACTCTTCACCGGGCTGGAGATGATGACTTACTTTTTAATGTCGTTCAGAGTTTTTAGGGCTTGTTTAGAAGCGCCTCATTTAAAATCCATTTTAAATGCCTTTATTTAAAATCAGAGTTCTCCTGAAACCCAAAGAATAGAAAGACGCCACCACAGGTGTTTCCATCCACCTGCTTCACTGCAGTAAAACAGAGGAATGCAGTTATGACACGTGAAATGATGACAGTTTATTCTTCTTTTTCGTTTTAAGAAACGAAATTACAAAGATAAAA
Source organism: Cyprinodon brontotheroides (assembly GCA_018398635.1). Taxonomy (NCBI): domain Eukaryota; kingdom Metazoa; phylum Chordata; class Actinopteri; order Cyprinodontiformes; family Cyprinodontidae; genus Cyprinodon; species Cyprinodon brontotheroides. Next base: position 1,698,721 of record JAGKQL010000038.1, read on the forward strand.
TAAAGATATTAATGTTTAAACTGAATGAATGAAAGAGTTAATAATAATAATATTTAACAGTTCATTTTAAAAATGTCTTTATTCATCATTAAAATAAGGCTACTTCACACTGCAGGCCTTAATGCTGAACTTTGATTTTTTGTGTGAAATCGGAATTTTTTACGATGCTGTTCACATTTCAAAATATACGCGACTTCTATGTGATTTCCTGTTCATACAGCTTAAGTTTCCCGCATGCACAGTAGAGGACACATGGACTTCACAAGCAAGTGTGCGCTGTGTTTAACGACGTAAACATTAAAAAACCTTTAAAAATCTATCCTTTCAAGATGGTTAAACATACATAGTACTGTCCACATTAACGTCCACTATGGTAGTTGTTAAAACAAGTAATAATGGAGAAGCATGAAGTGGATCATCGGACCTGATAAAGTGATTCGTATCTTTGCCTGGTGACCTAGTCCTGTTTGGACCTGAGCTGTGTCAAAAAAGGCAGACTCACATCAAAGTTGGTTCTGATCCGGAGCCTGACAAAAATCTCAAACAAACTCTCCTTGCTGCAGTAAAAACAATCAGCAGAAACCATTTTTAAACTGGCCATGAGCCGCGAGGGGCTGCAGAAAGTACATAGAGTGTCATAGCGGCAACATCGCCAACATGGAGCTCTGTGGCCAAGCGTGGAAGATGGCTGCTGATGGCAAAAGCAGTCCCCATGGGACCCTGGCCCCGGCAGGGTTCCCACGGGTCCTTAAAAAGTCTTAAAAGGCATTGAATTCTTCAAAATAAAACTAAGGCCTTAGTTGGTATTAAAATCTCTTAAACCAGTCTTTCAGTAGGTCTTAATTTTTAGGATTATTTTTTGTTACGATTTATTTTTGTAATCTAAATAAAAAGCGTTAAAAATTGACGTCTTTTCATATATATATAAGAAAAAATAGCGACTCTCCATTATTGGTTCAAGTCCCGATATTAAGCCTTGGAACCAATAACCAGCGTTGTTAACTGCGGGGACATTTGGGAGATGCCGCCATTAACATTTTGTCTGGAAAATATGATCAAGTGTAAATGCTTAACGCGATAAATTGTCATCGAAACCAAGGGGTTTCTCTGTGGCTAAAACCAGAGGAACATACATGTGAGGCTCCGATACAGTTTATGCAGTCATGTTCAAGCTCAGAGCGATGGGAATTAAGGCGGTGGAGTGGCACATGACACAAGCTGAAGCACAAAGCGTCAAAATGGAGTTAGAGAGAAACAGCGGTATTATTTCTCAGGTTAGTTTCCACCCTTGTCTGAAAGCGCCTCCACTTATCACCAAAATCAAAACACACACTAAAGAAAACCGCTACAAAGAAAAATAAATGGCTAAGACTGGGCTAGAGCACTGGTTATGTTGTGGCTTTAAAAACTGGTTAGTTTTTGTTCCCTGCTAAAACAAAGTTTTTTTGAATTCAGTTAAATAATTGCTAAATATATATCTATGTTCATTTATTGTGTTTTAACTATTCTTCCCTGTATGAGGAAGCTTTTCAACGGCCCAGAAACATTAGTGCAGTGGTTTTATGTTAAAATAAACCTTTGGGTTAAGTTGTTGCAAAGTGTTTTCTTGTGTTTCTTGTAAATTTGGTCTTTAAATTTTTGTTTCAAGTGGCATTAAAAGTCTTAAAAAGTCTTGAATTTAAACTTGCCTTATACTGTAGGAAACCTGCCCGGATGGAGAGGAGCAGGATTCTCGGTAGTGGCAGCTGCATTCAGACTTTAAAGATGAAGCAGATGAGCACCTTGAAGTTTAAACACTTTAAGAAACTACTGTACCTTCATGGTGAGCTTGTAAATAGACACTGCAGAACGCCACTACAGTTCATTCAAAATAACTGAAGATTGCCATGAAGTTAAGGAAACAAAGAACCCAGAATGAAACAAAGAACTTTCCTCTCTTCACACTTTCAGACAATGTATTAACTGATGTGGACCACGATAAATCCCTCGGACACATTATTAGAGTGGTTTTTGTGATGATGTTGATTTACAGCGACAGTAACGTAAATTATATGCGCAAGCAAATGCGTTTAAATTTCACTCGGTTCTTATGTTTCTCTGTTTAAGGCCTACTGTCCTCCACTGCTAGCTGCACATCTGTGAGCCTCAGGATCCTGTTGAAGGTCCCTCACGCTGTGATCGTAAATCCCATCATTGATATAACATCTGAAGGACTCCAACAAATGAAAAACTTGTTTTAAATATACCTGAAAAATAAGCATCAGAATCGCTTCTGGTTGTTGGAGTCATTGGAGAATCTGTCATTGTTGAAATCAGTTTATTTCTATAGCGCCATTTCACTTCACATGTCATCTCAGGGCACTTTACAGTTCACCAGGTCATCCAGTCAAATTTTCTCTCTAAGGAAAACCAACTGATTGCATCAACCCTCACACTAAGCATGGTTGTAGCGACAGTGGAGAGGAAAAACTCCCTTTGAACGGGAAGAAATCTCCAGCAGAACCAGGCTCATCTGCTGAGGTCGAAGGCTGACTGGGGTTCAAGGAGACAGAAGCAGACATAGAGAAAGAAACATAGATACAAAGGGCAGCTGTAAAAGGCGGCCCCGGTCCAGGAAACACACAGCCAGACAGACGAGCTCCGAGCCAGCTCCCATGTCAGAGGATGAAGAGAGCAATTCCAGTTAGTCACAGTCAGAGAAACAGGCCCAGATGTCCAGGCACACGGTGGTGAACAAGTTTGGTAAAGAACAGCCTGCTTTATGTGGGCTCACACTGAATGTGGTGCGGTTGTAGTGTGAACCCTACTCATAAAAACAGTATGGACTCCCACAGTAGCCATGGTGCAGTCCAGTTCTGGTTGCCGAAGCAAAGCGGTGGTGTGGAAAACTGACCATGAAGGAAGTTCAGCTGGATGAGGCGGCAGCCATTGAAACAAAAAAGATTCATGCAGATTTGCTCTTGAACTCCTGAACCTGAAATCCTGAAGAAAGAGCCTGAAACCACCTGACCTTCTCTCTCTCTGCAGCCGTAGCTGGTCGCAGATTTTACTGACATTTTAACGCACACATTAACTAGATCAGAACAATAATCAAACGGTTGTCAGTGGGTCTCTGGTATTAACATTATGTCCACTGTTAAAGCACCTTTGTGGCTTCTCTTAAAGACATCTCAGCTACAGAGATTTGACCTCAATCTTCTGCAGCACCTCAGTCCTTTCAGGAATCACCTGCAGACAAGCAGAGGCTTCATGCCTGAGATTTGATCCCTAAAAACTGTGCATCACTGGAACCCGGACTTCTCCACATGATGAGATGCAAACGATGCACCGTGATCTCCAGTCTAAGTCAAAGGTCGGTGGATCCAAAATGCCTGATCTTAGCTGTTAATATTTGCAGTAGTGGTGCGTTCTTTATTGGGTCAGTTGTAACCTGAGGCCTACTTTTGTAACCTGTAGGAATCACTAAATGCAAACCAGTCTCCTGAGGGGGAAAACCCAGAGAGAGATGGATCAAACTGAAAGATAAAATAAAGCAGTCAACAAAAAGCTCTTTATTATAATGGCTGGCAGCAGTCAGCGTGGTTCAAACTGCATGAATGAGTCCAGAATAGATTTTATCACAAGGATCTTTTTACTGTTAAACTTGAGTAAGAAACAAGAAGCTGTGATAAGAAACGATTTACAGACTCTTCCTCATTTTTCTCCCACTTCTGAAGAAGTAGGTTAGTGTCAGACAAAGACAGTCCTGTCAGCTCATGCTGAAGACTCGTTTAGATATCAGGATGCAGTGAAAAAATCGATTATCTGTTGAGTCTACAGGTGTTTTTGGTTCAGCTCAGGTTCATTTCTGGAAACCGGACTACAGAGAGTCTTCAGCCAGAGATTAGAATCAGATGGAAGGACGAGACAGAACCAGCCGGGGAGTTCATGTTACCTCAGACTGCAGACTGGAGGCACGTTCATGTGACAGAGAGTCTGTGGAGAGAGAGTACAAGATAAGAGCTGCAAACAGGTGGAGGTTGGTAGTTTGAATCCATGCTGACTGTTTAAGCAGCTCAGTTTTCAATTCAGTTTATTTCTATAGCACCAATTCACAACACGTCATCTCAAAGGCACTTTCCAGTTCATCACAAGATCATCCAGTCAGTTTGATTCAAAGTTTTCTATCTAAGGAAAACCAGCTGATTGCATCGACTCATTGACTCTTCAGCAATCCCTCACACTAAGCTTGCTTGTAGCGACAGTGGAGAGGAAAAATCCCTTAAAAGGAAGAAACCTCCAGCAGAACCAGGCTCAGTGTGAGCGGCCATCTGCTGAGGCCCACCTGGGGTTCAAGGAGACAGTTTTTATCTAGTAAGCCTGGCTCCAAGGTGGAGACCAGTTTAAAGGTCCTGCATCAAGTTCTGGTTCCACGCCCTGTCTCCAAGCTACCCTCTTCCACTGAGCCTGCTCATCTGCATCTGATCCTGTCTGCCCTGCAGCGTGACCACCTGGTCACGCCTTCGACCCTGTCAGACTCTGAACCCTCCTGGGAACCTGTGGATGCCTGGAAGTCTGGATCCTGCCACCTGTTTCTGCTCCTGTCTGTTCTGGATCCCTGACCAGGATCCGCTTCCAGCATCACCTCTGGGACTGCAGCACCCAGGGACTTCTTGGACTGGACTGTTAAACCAGAGTTCTGTGATTAGGCATGATTGCCCATCCCCCCATCCTGCAGTGTCCGCTCCACTTTAGTTTTAATTTAATAAACCTTTTGAACTTTCCTACTGACTGTCTCTCCTTGAATACTGGGTCCATCTGTCCTCGGTTCATGACAGGGTTAGAAAGATCTAAAAGAGCACAGTTACATGATCTAACCTTTGAACGGACAGCAGCACCATGTCATTCATTAATGATGGGAAACGCTCCTCAGGGATGGTTAGCAGAGCAGAAACAAGCCCATCCTCTATGGCTCCTTCCCTAACCTACAGCTTGTAAACAAACAGAAATAGACTAAATCTCAGTGAGATCACCGTTGTCCCTCAGAGACCACGGGAGGTTCTCTATTGTTCCAGAAGTTGCTCCATAATGAAAGAATTTCTAAGAATCCGACTCGTTTATTCTCAGCTGGCTGCACATTCCTGTTAATGGAGCCACTGAGGCGGGATAATGTCCACAGAGTAGGCAGTTCAGAGCAGGAAGGCTGTCTGAACAGAAGCTCATTAAACACCTCAGGGTGGAGACGTGAAGCTCTGCTGGGCCACATATGTTCTTATTAACATAACAGGAACCCTGGGATTCTGGCCGAGCTCCTGCTTTGGTTGTAAAACTGCATTTTGATCCAAAAGGGCCTCCCTCAATGATTGGGCAGACGGAGGGTTTGACCTACAATCGCTTTCCAGGATCCAATACCCTGAGACCACAAGGGGGCAGAATATGCAACACAACAAGCAGGAACCCCAATATTTACCATCATCAGCTGAGAATAAATCCAGATAATGAATCAATGTCCAACATTTAGTCTCCTTTCAGCAGATCGACTTCAATTTGGTCCACAGGGGAGGAAACGTGCTGCAAAGGAGCAGAGGCAGAGAATTACTGCAAGGCTGGAAAAAAACATTAAGGACCTGAAGATCTTCCTGAGGAGATTGTTGTGTAAAGCTCTAGTCTGCAAGCTCTACCACAGAACAGCAGGACGGGAAAAAACATACTTTCATCAAGGCCACAGATTTCCTTCTAATTAATGATTGAAGCTCAATCAGAGGATTCCTTTAAAATGATTCAACATGAAGAAAGATATTCATTAAACCATCAACAAGTTTCCTTTTTATCCATTTATTTATAAATGTTTTTAACTTTCATTTGAGCCAAAAGAAAAAAATAAAGTTTGGTCTGGAGTTGAGCTCATGTAGAGGAAACAGTTCTGAATGATCCGTGCTGATCTGCAGGAACAGATTTCTTTCTGTTTTCAGTTTTTTCCCCAATTTGCAAACAGTCAGAAGTGTAGTTTTCCAGATTTTTGCAAAATATTTCACCAGTGATGCCCTCAACGTGTCGTCAAACACACACTAAGAGAAAACGCTTCTTCCTCTGTCAGTTGGTAACATCCTGAGGTTTCGTAATGACCGCTGGGTCACAATAAACACAGCGTGGAAAGTTTCCACCAATATCCTACATGAAGCAAGAAAAGGTATTTTTAGAAAATGTTTTAAGGCCAAATAATTGTTTTCATATTCTCTGAAACACATGTAAATATTTATAGTTTAATCTGTTTATGTCTGAATCAGAAGCAAAGATTGACTCAGTCAATTTCCTTTCCTATTTGATCCTCATTTTTAATCTTTTGTTTAAATATTTCTGTATAATTGCAAACAATGAGCTGTCAGTCTGGGTTGCTGCTGCTGCTACTTTTTAGACACAGCAGGCAAACCTGGCAAGCCGGGCGAGGCGATAGAAGGAGAAGACCATGAGAAAAGTGTGGACTGGGTTGGAGGAACTGGGTGAACTGGGTGAAAGAAAACAAGAAATGGCGTGCTCAAGGTGACCCTGCACATTTAGAGGATGTTTGGCTAAGCTGCTGCTGTGAAGCAGGATTCTTCTAACCTCGTGGGGCCATCCACCAGTCTCAAGGAGCTTTCAAGGTTTCACTCACTCATCGTCTGGAGACTCTCGTTGAAGAAAATTTGGAGCATTTCGCAAACGAGCGTCCAATCAGCGTTGGCTTTGAGCGGGTTGAGGGTGTGACGTAGCGAGAAGCGGCGACAGTTCAGTCTAAAGAACATGGCGGCTTCAGCCGGATGAAGACTAAGCGTTAAGCGTGGCTCATCGAGCAAGTTTTGCCTATGGGAATTACAGGTATTTTCTTCGCTGAAGGAAAGCAAAACACCTGCTCCTACCCGGCTTTTCTCAGAGGAAAAAGATCGTTTTGCTCTTCTCCCGACTGGTTTCAGCAACGAGTTTGAGCCTGGCGGGTAAAGCTCCTCGTACATATAGCTTTGTTGATGCGACTGCCTTCGCCCACGTTAGATATGATTGGACTTGCGTCTATCGCAACGCTGGAGGCCAATCAGCTAACCAGTATTTTGCCCTTCGCAAAACGTACTTCAACTTGAAGGTTTCCAGATGGATATGCGAGCAAATCCAGACTGCCAATCAGGTTAAAAAAAAAAAAAAACACTTTAGATTTTTAAAATGGAAAAAAATAATTATATTTTCCTTATTTAAAAAGTCAATGAATAACATAGTAGGCATAAACACCTGCATTTTACTTCATCGTTAAATTGGTGGTTTAAAAATGTAACTAAGATTATAATTAGATGGTTGTGGATTTTTTTATTGGGACCCTGCTGGTTTTTAATTGGTTTCCATGGTTTACAGTCAGCTGCGTGTCTGAATGACACTTTAGGAATATTTGAGAGCAAACTATAATGGTTTTATAGTGTGAAATCTTTACACTGTAAAGCAGTTTTAGGTCTAAGTGAATTCCTTTCCTACATTTCTGCGCTGATTGGATCAGCCAGGCCCTGGTGACTCACAGCTGCTGACTTTTCCCAAACTTTTATGCTAATTTTTTTTTTTCGGTTTTTTGCTCGGCTGAGCAATAGGCTGACATCAGAGGGCGTTTCCTAAGACGCAGATCATCCTGAGCGCTTAAAAGCAGCAGCCTGGCAGCTTCCAGGCACATCTAAACTCACTGAGAGAGAAAAACAGAAACCAAGCGACAGAAAACAGACAGATGTACTCACGGTCAAACAGCACGACTATGACTGTTCAGCAGGAGAGGTTCGCCTTTAGCTCCGGGATGTCAGCCCGCAGCACCCAGCCAGAGGTCTTCACCTTTGAGCGGATTCCGCCTCAGGCCACCGCCGTGCGCTCCTACGTGCCGGTCCGGCCCAAGAAGCGCTGCACCCGGGTCATGTACCCCGCCAAGGTCCGCATGCACCTCCCGCCGCCCGAGAGGAGCCAAGCCAAGCGCTGGCTGGTCATCCTGTGCCTGGTGGTCCTCTGGCAGATCTACACCGAGGAGCCGTGCGTGGAGGCGCCGCTGAGCGCAGACTGCTCCATCGCTGAGTACCGGGGCTTCAACTTCCAGTCCGCAGAGAGCCAGGCCCGCCACATGTCGGAGCTCAGCTCCAAGCCGAGCGGCTGTGAGGACGGCGGTGCCTCCAGCAGCGATCAGATCATCAGCAGCCATCCCTGCATCTCCGCGGCGCAGCAGAGCGAATCCAGCGGCTTCGAGCAGAGCGCAGGACAGAGCATGGTGGCCCTGCTGGTTTACCACCGACTGGGGAACGACAACTAAGTCCGACCGGACCGGGTCCACCCTGCAACGCCCAAATCTGGGCTTTAAAAAACACTGAGCCGAGCTGGAGGAGTTTCTAAGAACCTCTGGAGAGCAGCGGCGCGCCCCGCGCGGCGTGGCCGGAGAGGAGACTCCACGCGCGGCTTCACCAGCCAGCAGACTCCCCTGATCACTGGGGGGGGATGAACTGCCTGGGAAAAAGAGAGAGATCTGGGAGAATGAAAGAACTGTGAACACTAAGAAAAAAACAGAAACTTGAGATCCAGAAAACTTGAAGTGAATGAGTGAAAATCTGCACAAAGACTCTGACTTTGCACTGTGAGCCTGCGGGCTGAGATCAGATGTTTATGTTCTGTGTCTCTGATGTAGGCTGACATGCCTGAACCTGACACTGTGTTACTGCTATTTTCTATACATGTCTTATTTTGTTATTTATTTTATTTGCTATTTATTATTTTGTAATAAAACCCCTTCAAATGAATTTCCAGTTTCCTGCCTCTTTCCTAAAGGTTTTGCTTATTATTAAGATCGACTCTTAATATTTGCATCTTTGAAATTACTTAAGATTGACATTCAATCAGCTTCAACATTTAAAGCAACAATAATGACTGCAAAGATTAACTTTAAAGGTTTTATGTTCTGTAGTTCCTGAACAAACTTAATATTTTCCAAGAAACAAAAAAATGTTAATTGGCTGCATCTCTCTCATCAGTATCAGATGTTCTTAGCGGTATAGGAGCCTCCTGACATTCTTTACTTCAGTAAAAGTATTGATACCTGTTCTATAAAAGGTAAAAGTAGAGACTGAAGGAAAAAAGGAAAGTAAAAATAAAAAAAATGCCTTGATTGACTTTATTGATCTCACTGTGGAGAAATGTACTCCTTACATCAGCTCAAATAGTCATAAATTATAGAAAATAGCTTTTAAAACATACTTAAACATCATATTCCCAAAAAATAGATTATAATTTTTGCTTGTTCTAGATTTGTTTTAAATCCAGCCAGGATGATATAGATGGAACTGAACAGATCTCAGCATCTGCAGCTGAATCCTCTCCTAACTGGATGGTTCTTCATTTCTCCTTTTCTGTTATAAATGTTTTATCTGGTCATTATCTAAATGTATAGAAACAACAAACCAGTCTGGAGGAGTAGACAGATCAAATAATTGTGTTCAAATGTAGGAAGTAAAAATAAAAAGTCCTAAAACAATAAATAATCGAGTAAAAGTACAGATAACAAAAAACAGCTACGTATTTATAGTTATTTAACATGACCAGTGGTGGTTTTAGACCAAATGTGTTTTCATGGGGGAACAGAAAAGTGTGAAATAAAAACAGGGCAAGAGAATAAAATATATTTATAAAGCTGCACGAAGACATTTCTATTAAATTAGATTTATTCAAAATTCTATGTCTTATTAGGTCGAAATACGTTCATAATTTAGGAATTTTACATATATTTGACTTCATTTAAGTTAAGATTACTGTTTTCTATAAAACTCAAGAAAAACAGATAAATTCTGCTGTAAAAATTAGAGGGGTTTTTTTATTTGTTTTAAAAAATAATATTTAACAGATGAAAACTGGGTTCCTATCGCAATCCCACTGAAGCTATCACCTTATCGCTTTTAAATACTCAGTAAAACAAAATTTGTAAAGAAAAAATGAAATAGATTCAAAGAACCAATCGTAACCATGTTTGTTCCAGGGCAGATCATCATTAAAATTTATTTGAGTATTATTTCCTCAGTACAGGGGCCAGGACATGATCTACAGGGGCACTGGCCCCCATAGGGGCACTGGCCCCTCGGTCTAGAATTGCCAATCTAAAACCTGACACCTGTGAATTTTGTTATTTCAGATGTTTAATGAATTATTTACGGAAGAGGATTAGGGCCAGTGGAAAAAAAAAAAAAGTTAACGGATTTTAAAATTTTATTTCAGTTTAACATGGGATGAAGACTTAATCTCAGAACAGACTTTTCATTGTTAATTCAGTCAGAATTCTGGAGAATTAAGTCAAATTCTATAAAAAATAAAATAAAATAAAAACATCAGTTAACTTTTTTTTTTTCCCTGGCCCCAATCCTCTTCCATAGTTATTAGTGCAGAAACATTGCAGTAGTTTGTTTACTGAACTGGAAGGTATGCGGGTTTGATGGTACGAAGGTAAGGAATAAAAACTAAAACATGCATTACCTACTGGCAAAAGTTAAAGAACAGAAAAGCTACAAATATTTAAAGCAGATCTTATAGTAAATAGAGTTTTGCATGTCTGGGATTAGAATAAAAACCTGATCCATGTATGGAATCCAACTCCTGTTATAAAGGTCATTTCTATGTAAATTTACCAACAAACGACACAAAGAGATCCTTTATAAAAGCTTCCAGGAGCATCATTTCTGACACAAAGCCAGCTGTGTTTGGCTGATTTCCCCTTTCCCCTCTGGAAACCCTTTAGCTCATCTTTTGGCATAGTGGGATAAACACAGGCATCTGGGAGCCGTTAAAGCAGCCGGTTTGCAGGATATTTCTGCATCATCAGAAACTTTCAGGAAAAACGTTCCTCGCTGCAACTATACTTTCATTTTTCCCTGGATTGGGATTGATGCTGAGTCAGTGGGAGACCGCCGCTGCTTCAGGTTACATCACACCCACCCCCAGCCTGCAGAGATGAATCATGCCTAAAACCTGTGGAATAAAATGTTAATCTAATGACTGACATCTGTAACTCATTTCTATTGAAAACATTGCAGGTTATTCATCACGCCGCAGAGCGTTACCTCATGGAACGAGGTTCTGCTGCTGCTGGGGAACCCTGCTGACGTTGATGTTGATGTTGTAGGTTGCCATGTCAACGTCGTGGGGTTCCTCACGTACACCTTCACAGGTAACACACAGGTATGGGGGGGGCTGAGAGGAGCTGATTTGCTGATAAGAGTGTAGAAACACACCGCAGATCGGTCCCATCTGGGCCCCAACCACTGTTGCTTTTGGCAGCCATTTTAGTTTTAGTCTTTTAGACAAAAAGACTTGATAGTTTTGATCCTTTTATTTAAAAATTGTTTATTCTTTCTCTGTTTACTTGTAGATATTTACAAATAAATACAAACCAGTTAAAGTATTTTATCTCTACAATGTGCATATAAACCCAGGTGAATGTTTTTATAATACAGGTCATCATATTAATTATAGCAAAATGTATTTATTTAAGGAAAAGTCTGCTCATATTCAGAATTCAAGCTTCTGAAAGTCCTTAAAATATGAAATGATTACATACTGTTCAATAAATGATGTCCGGTCTAAGCACCCAAAACATCATACATACAGGGAAAGAAAGAAGGCACAGAGACAATTAATTTAGTTTCACTCGCGAGGAGAGCAGGAAGAGACTGCGGAGTTTACAATCTCCACCGCTCTCTGCAGTCCCAGCGTTCTCCTCGCTATTTATTGAAATCAGAGGTCCCTGGTTACAACAGCTGAGACTACTGTAGTGACTAGAGACAACATGAGGAATTCAGACTTGCAGTCTCAGTAAATATCCTATAAATATCAGATACAGATACACAGATACATTTATATACAATTATTCCAACAAATGATCAGTGTTTTAATTCAGAGTCATTTTCATGTGAATGTGCTTTACTGGAGGCATCCATGTTTGTCAAAAGAACACTACTGCCACCTACTGGTTATTGACGATCACGGTGCGGCGGTGATATCGGCTGTTGATCAAGTCCCAGTGCTGTATCTGGTGTTTGTCACAACGCGCCTATTATCCAAGTCGCATCTTGAAAACATTCTTCTTCCAAATGTTGGCTACATTATTACGGGGTTTTTTCTCTGGCCAGAAGTTCGATGGCAAATCCTCCCTCTTTCAAGTTGGCAATCCAACCACCAACACCGTCCGTGGAGGATCACTGAATCAGAAAGGTGGAATAACTCTTTTTTCACTTTTCCATGTATTCCAAGCATCCAGCTGCCATGCACGTAAGCATTGTCAGTTTCACTATAGCTCTGTGAATTTCAATGGTGAAGTCCTCTGGAAATCTTCAATAATTGTTGTTGATTGCAGATGTGTCTAGTAGTTCCCATTGATTTAGCTTTGAAGCGCGGGAGAATGGGCGCGTTAGGCTTACGCATCCGTGACGTCACTGCTGGAAGATGGCAGGAGGGAGGGGCTACTATATTTGGGACAAAAATGGCCGCTCTTGCCAGACTCGGTTATTGCAACGAAAATTATTATTTAATTTTTTTACTGAGTAACGCTACATTTATTATGTCACCACAAATGTATTAGTCTTAGGCATAAATAATGATTCATTGGTTATTCCTTGCTGACTGGACTTTTCCTTTAATCAGTGACAGAAACATGGTCTTATAGAGGGTCCTGACTTTGACTAGGAGTCTGGCTAATAAAAAAAAACAGAAAATCCTTGTATTTCTGGTAGATAAACCTACATTTAAGGCTGGAAAACGTTAACGTTCCAGTGGTCTCCACCAGCCCTCCTCTACCATGCTTTACAGTTATCAGCTGTTTCCTCCAGCTAGCATATTTTATTATGAGCAAACATCTCTGTTTTGTTCTCATCTGTCCACAGGACATAACTTTTTCTTTTCAAAGAGAAAATATTTGTTTTCCTTTCCTACAGCAATACTTTCTCAGTCAACTTTGAATAACCTGCTAACGGAGGCCTGCACAGTCTGAAACAGAGCTCATAAAGTTTTCATCATTTCTTTGAACTTTTTTATTGATGTTGGGCTGAATCTGCAGGGAAATTTACTCCTGGGAATCTAGAAGCTGTTTGAGACATTTTCTCTCCTGGAAATATAATTTGTCTTTGAATGATGATGGACTTCAGGCAATTTAATAAAGGGCAGAAATTCTTGCTTCTTGCTCCAACATGCCTGATTCACAGGACGTTTATTCTCAGTGAATTCATTTTCAAATCTCCGGATCCTCCAATCAGTCTCTGCAAATTTGTCTTCTTCTTCTTTTCTTTGTCTTCCTCTCAGCAGAACAGTGACTTTGAATGATGTCTGTTAAACACAATCCTCTGACTTCATTTGTCGGGGCCTGACGTCGGCTCTTCGTCATTTGCTTTGTTTAAGTCGTCTGCTGTAATCAGAGCGAGTTGAAAGGTCACGCCTGTGTTTTACATCACCCACGCTGAAATGATGAGAAAGGTTTACATTCTGTTTAATTGGAGTATAAACAGCTGATCAAGATCAGTTAGGAGACCAGTATGATCATCTCCTGTAAATGGAAATTCCTTTCTTAGTCACACACCCAAGAAAAAAATCACTTTTGCAATAAAAAACAAATGTGAATCATCAGAAATGTCTCTTTTAATTACAAAATAAAATAAAGCTGTTTAGAAAGTGTTCAGGCTGCAGAAGGAAATGTTGTGTGGAACAGCAGGGGAATTATTAAACTCTAAAATAACCCAGGTTCAACTGAGAAGGAACAAGGAACAAAGGAGAAGCTAAAAAAACAACGTTAAGAATGTGGCTGAGCGAGCCGCGGACGACAGGTGGAAAACGTTCGGGATTGAAAGTAAAACCAAGAAACAACGAGGTACAGTTAACCTGATGTCAACCCTGAAAAAAGAAAGACTACATTTAGAAGAAAATTACATGTTCACTGAAATAAACCAATGCAACCACTTTTGTCATGATCTGGCCTGTTTGCTCTCCCTTAATTGGCATTTTCTTTCACCTACCGTTTCCCTCCCTGCCTCAATTATAATTTATGCCTTTCACCTGTTTCCTCTTGGTTATATTCAGTCCAGCCTGAGCATTCAGTGCTAGATCATTACTTGTCTTTCTGTAAGTCTGTCTGTTCAGTTTTTGATGATTCTGATGATCCGTTCAGTTTTTGCCTTGGTTCATGTCCTGGATCCTAGCAGCCAGTGGAAAGAGGGTTTTAGTGTTTGTCTCTCATCTCTCCTGATTGTCCACTGTTCTTCCCCAGAGTCCTCTGGGTTTTTGGCTCAATATGTGGGGAGGTTCAGTTTTTATCTCAGTAAGCCTGGCTCCAGGGAGGAGACCAGTTTAAAGTCCTGCATCAAATTCTGGTTCCACAACCTGTCCCGGCACCCTCTTCCACTGAGCCTGCTCATCTGCACCTGATCCTGTCTGGACCTGTGGATGCCTGGAAGTCTGGATCCTGCCACCTGTTTCTGTTCCTGCCTGATCTGGATCCTGTTCCTGTCTGCTCTGGATCCCTGACCAGGATCGGCTTCCAGCATGTCCTCTGAGACTGCAGCACTTGGGGACATTCTTGGACTGGACTGTTAAACCAGGTAAGTGGCCAACTCAGATAATCATCTTCTGTCAGATGATCGTGGTCACTTACCTGTGTTTCTCCTGCAGAGTGTCTGTGATTGGGCGGTGCCCCGCTCCCCATCCTGCAGTGTCGCGAGCCACAGCTCCACTTTAGATTTTTTGTTTTATTTAATAAACTTTTTGAACTTTCCAACTGACTGTCTCTCCTTGAATACTGGGTCCATCTGTCCGCATTTCATGACACTTTTGGCATTTATTCAATCATATTTATTTACTCTAACACAACAGTTTTACGTCCTACCCTGCTAACATGAAACAGTTGTGTTAAAGTAACTAAATATGACTACTGTAAGTAAATGCAAAAAACTGTTCTTAGTGGACTCTCAGGGCAGGAAATAAAAATAAATGGTTATGGTAAAGTCCAACTAAGAAAGTATGAAGAATCTGGAGCTTTTATTTTGTAGTTTGAAATCAAATGAATCAAATCTGGGAAATGCAGCAGATGGGGTTGGTGTACTATGCAGCTCCGTGCGGCTCAGTATAATAATTGTTATTATAATTGAGCATCATTAATTTCACCTCTGCATTTAACCCATCCCCTTAGGGAGTGGTGGGCAGCCACTGTGCAGCGCCTGGGGAGCAGTCTGAGGTTAAGGGTCTTGCTCAACCCAACAGCTCTAAGAAAATTAATCAGACTTCAGATCACAAACAGAGAGATATGAAACTATATATGTGTTTATGGAAGACAGGAAATTAGTATGAAACAAAACGCCAACAGAGAAATAAGAAAACGGAACCTGGAGGAGAGGAAGCTGCAGAAAGATTTAAAGAAACAAGCTGAGCAATAATCCGTCCATCTCCTGGTCCTCCCATCATCCATGGTGTCAGAGTGCAGGTACTTCATACGGTGAGGCGTGGTCATAAACATGGGGGTGATTTCAGTTCAGTGGATCATTTGAGGATAACCAGGGACTTCAACAGCATCATGACAGACAAAGACACTTTAGCAGAACCAGATAAGTACTGTTATTCTGTCAATAACCTATGATGCCATCTGGAATACAATGATTTTAGGTGGATGTCTCAGAAAAAAAGGAAAATAAAGACTCAATGGCCTACATTTCAATTCAGTTTATTTCTAGAGCGCCAATTCACATCATGACGTCATCTCAGGTCACTTTCCAGTTCACCAGATCATCCAGTCAAATTGATACAAAGTTTTCTCTCTAAGGAAAACCAGCTGATTGCATCGACTCATTGATTCAATCCGCGCACTTCTTGTAAGAAGGAGAGGATCAACTTCCCTCACACAAACCAAGCATGCCATTTGAGTGCCAGGGAGTTCAGGAGACAGAAGCAGACATAGAGGCATCATCAAAAAACTCCCCTTGAACACACAGCCAGGCAAGAGCTCGAAACTCTCATGTCAGAGGATGACACAGAACCAGGCTCAGTGTGAAGCAGGCCATCTGCTGCTCCAACATCTAGAGGTGTTCATGGCTGCAACACGGGTTCAGGAGGAGACAGAAGCAGATGAAGCTATAGAAAAAAGAAGCAGATAGATACAGAGTAAGGCAGCAGATTGAGACGATGGAAGTGCTCTGTTAGAGATAGCTCACCTGAGCTAACCAACTCTAAACAAGAAAGGTAGCCCTAGCCAGCAGGCTGTTGTACCTGGGACTAAAACTGGTATTTATGAGAACTAAAAAAATTCTGCACCCCAGAAATTCTCGGTGACAGCTAGGATCATGCTAGTCTAACTGGCGTCTAAATGGTTTCGCTTTGATCATGTGAGCCAAACCAGGGGAATTGCTGGTGTCTACTGTGTGTTGTTTGTTTTAGGCGGTGGTTTGGGGAGTAATGGCTAACACAGCAACTTCAAATCAGTTCTGCGGTTCATGAACTGAAACGCTGGTGTTGTTATGTAACAGCTGCAACCTAAAAATGGAGTCACAGCATTTCTGGAGTTTGTTTGTTTTTAGGTTCATCTGCTTACAATTTCAAGAGTGTTTGTAGAAGTGTTTTAAATGAGCAGTCAGCCAGGATTGCAACATCTCTGTCACACAACCACAAGTACATCTGTTTTTTTTTTAACTGAGGGGATCTACAGAAATTAAAGGAGATTAAAAATAGTTAAATGCCTCTCAGTCAACCATGGTTTAAGGGGGTTAACTTTGATAGGGGTTCTGCATAATTAACTGTAGAGGTGATTTTAGCAAGTGAGAGAGATCAGAGAGGGATGAGATGACAAGCAGTCAAAGTCACGGTGAGCTGCACAGATGGAGAGAAAAGTTATGAGCAAATTTCAAATTCTTTTGATGCCACCATTAGGAGTGATGACACCTGTCAAGAGAGGTGGCCGATAATAGAAAATAAGTTGAACTGGATCTCATGATCGCAGCTGAGATTTGGAACGCGGATGTGTTTGATCTGTGGAGATGAAGCCAATTCCATTAAATCGATTCCTTTACATCATCTTAAACTTCTCCAGGAAACAAAAGGACAAATAAATTAACTTAATATAAGCAACAATTCAACAAGACTGAAAAGATAGTATTAGGAAAAGGAAAAGAATGTCTCAATAAAACGAAAATAACGTGATGTAAAAACGTGTTAAGATAGCATCTGAAGACGGGCTATCGGTTCCTGTTTGGTTCTGCTATCACTGCATCCTGCTGCTGATCAGACACAGTTTACTTTAAGCAGCTAAACTTCACGGCACAGATACTTCCTGCTGTTTACACAGAAACTGGCCGTGACCTGGGGTGGCGGGCACAAAAGGTCAACCAGAACCAAGCAACAGAAGAAGAAGAAGAAGCTGAATGTCGTTTAACTGGTTTTTCTCCCTTTGACTTCCAACTGTTTTCAGTCTGAAATGGATCAGAGGTTTTTTAACTGCCCGAATGAAATCATAATATATCATCTGTTAACATCTATTTATAGAAAATGCTTAAATTAATCTTGATTTTTCTATAGAGATTCATTTCTTACTTTGGAGTCACTTTTTTAACTCCCTACCCTGACTGAATGTGAATCCAGAACCAGAATCGGACCAATTCTGTGCACCAGTATTAATCTGACTACTTAAGAAAATCGTTTTTTAAAACTCTTTAATCCAGATATCTGAAAATATGAGCGGGCCCTTTCAGGGGCCTTCATGCTCTTATCCAGCCGTCTGTTGATGTAACGTCTCGGAGGGCCGTGAAACGCAGAGGTCAGACAGCTTCTTACTGGAAGTCTCTCTGCAGTCCAGACGGGAATCCAGTTAACTTTATCCAAGGCCGGAGACTCCCCCGACTTCAAACATTTTAATCAAATTCCTTCCATTCATGGATGAAGCTGGCAGTGAGGGCTCTACAGGAGAGAAAACCCTTCATGCGTTGCAGTTCAGAATTTAAGATTCAGCCTGATAACCAGAGTGAAAAGAACAGAAACTGTTTTGAACTGAGAGTTTGACATAAAATTCCCCCAACATGCTGAAGTGGTTTCCTAATGAAAGCTGCATTGGAAGTGAAGAATTAAAGCCTCTCTTTCTAGATTCCTCCCCTGTGGCTCTGTGTTTAATTGGGAACATCAGGCATGCATAGACATGTCAGAGCTGCATTTATTCTGCTGGTTTCATCCAGTCATTCTGGAAAAGTACCTGGTCTCATATCTATTACAAAAAGGCAAAAGATCTGAAACAAGAGCAGATAAGAACGATACTGATCAGAAACTCTAAAAGAGAACAGAATATATGGGCAGTGGTGTACCATCAGACTTATTTTGTCATTTAAATAAACTTCTTCTCTTCTAACCTTCAGGTTGCCCCCCTGATAGCCTTGTGAGGCCATCCTGATCTCGCAAGCTTTCAAGGTTTCACTCGCTAATCAGTCTGGAGACTCTCCGTTGAAGAAAACTTGGAGCCGTTCACAAACAGAAGACGTCCAATCCCGGCGTTGGCTTTGAAAGTGAGGAGGTTGAGGTGTGTGTATAGCGAGAAGTCGCGACAGTTCAGTCTAAGAACGCGGCTTCCGGCCGATGAAACTAGCGTTAAGCGTGGCTATCGAGCAAGTTTTTATCGGAATTACAGAGTATTTCTTCACTGAAAGAAGAGAGCAAAACACTGCTCTGGAGGCTTTCTCAGAGAAAAAGAAAATGTTTTTTGCTCTTCTCCCGCGGCACTAGTTTCAGCAAGAGTTTGATCTATCAATTGGCTCTCTTGTAGAGTAAACTCTGTTAGTACGTCATATGCTTAAGTCGATCTGATTGGTTTATTTGGCCGTCTATGCAACATAGGCCAATCAGCTAACTAGTATTTTAAGCCCCTTCCCAAAAATTACCTGCTTCAGCGGAAAGTTTCAGATGGATATCACGGGGCAAATCCATCTGATGGAGTCAGGTTAGCCCCCTGATGTTCTCATTTCTAAAACTGTGTACATACATAAGGGGCCTGAAAATGGGTTACGTCACTTTCCCCACAAAGTTTCTGCTCTA
>JAGKQL010000038.1:1737050-1772676 GCA_018398635.1 Cyprinodon brontotheroides
GGGAGGGACGCAGGAATCAGAAAGCGTGAAATAAATCCTTTTTCCACTTAATTCCATGTATTCCAGCATCCAGCTGCCATGCACGCGGCATTGTCAGTTTCACTATAGCTCTGGTGAATTTCAATGGTGAAGTCCTCTGGAAATCTTCACAATTATTGGATTGCAGATGTGTCTAGTAATGGTTCTTATGTTCTATGTTTGGGCAAAAATGTCCGGTCCCGGACTCGGTGATCGCGACCAAAGTTATGCTAAATTAATTAAATAACCGCAAACATTTTAGTTTTAGGTAAAAAAATAATGACCAATTGGTTATTCCGTGCTGGCTGGACTTTTCCTTTAAAGTTATACTGAAATGCTCAGAGATGATGAGTTTGATTTTTGCAGATTTCCACTGACTAAATCTGCTTACATCAGGGATTTACCCGTAAAGTTTCGCCCAAAAAGTTTAGATCTAAATCTCATCTGTCTTTGTTAAAGGAAGCAGTTTGAAGCATTTCTTGGAATCAAACAGTTGAGATGTGTTTTTTCTATCAGATGCTTAATCTGCTGAAACCGATCAGCAGGTTTCACAATGACAGCTTTGAAACTGGAACTCATGAACGGCTGCAGGTTTGTCTAGAAACTTCCCCTAAAAAGACGACTGTTGACAGAAGAAAGTCTATTTAATCCAAACTGAGGATTCAGAAAGTTCATGGCTTTATGTTGAGAGTTCAGTTTATCTGTTCCTGGTGAATCACTGAACTGGAGTAAACATGCCTCCACTGCAGCTTCATGACTGGCCGGCTGTTTTTAGCCCTGTTTACAGCTCCAGAGGTTAAGACCCTTCAAGAGGCTGAATGGAATCTGATGGAAGAAGACGGTTTGTGGAGGAGGACATGTATGCCGTTCCTTCCTCTTCACTATTACCAGCTACTTCCTGTTGATCCACCGCATTGCATCAGATCAGACAGTTTTGCCATTACACTTCTAAAAATATGTTTAACCTCTTCTACATCTCTACATCTGTTAGATAGTGAAGTAATCAGTTTTGTGTTTGTTTACAGTTCTCGGCTACGCTCACACTGCACGGCTTTGTGCTCAATTCCCATTTTTGGTGTGAAATCTCCCGGATTTTTTTGCGTGTCCGCTCACACTTCCAAGTATATGCGACTTTGTAGTGTGATCTACTGTGTGAACTTCGGAAAGTGTTCTCAACCGGCAAGTCCCGCGATGCGCACTGCAGGACGCGATGACGCCACATGTGTAGTAAGCGCCCTCAGTGTTTTTATGAAGCAAACATGACTCTTCGTATCAAGTAAGCAGCGTATATTGCGTGCTTTTTGCTATTCTCCAACAGGAAGCAGGCAAAATTACTTAACGGAATCTTTTTAAGAAGATCAAAAAAGAAAGACCGGTTCCGGTAAGACCCCTTCGAGTTTGGTCTGAATTGAGCTATCTTTCCAAATATAAATTAAGTCCAGCAACCTCTACCTCTTTCTCCATTGACTGCTCTCGTGTTCATCTTCTTCTGCCATGGTTGTTAGTTTTTCTCACCTCCGCTTAGTAGGGATCGCGCGTTAGTAACGTTGTGCAACATTTGTCAAGTATCAATGACGTGTAGGTCGGATGAATGCGACCTGGCCGCACAGACACAGGTCGCATTTTGAAAAGATCAGATACCGTATCGGATTCAGGACCACATATCCAAGTGGCCTGGGTCGCATTTGAAAAATCCGATCTGTGTCGCTCAGACTCGGTCATAAAAAAGATCGTGGATACAGGTCACATTATGGGAAAAAAAAATCGAATTGGGTCACTTCAGGCTGCAGTGTGAACGTAGCCTCTGCTCAGTCGTTTACAACCAGTGGTATAAATTTTAGTCGATGTGATGTTTAAAGGAAAAGTCCGGTCACCAAGGAATAATCAATGCATCATTATTTATACCTAAAACTAATATGTTCGCTGTTAATGCTTATTGAATTAAGCATTAATCAGTAAAAAAATAAAAACAATAATTCTGAGTAATGGGAGCGGCCATTTCTGCCCAAATATAGTAGCCCCTCCCTCCCGCCATCTTCCAGCAGTGACGTCACGGGTAAGCGGTAAGCCTAGCGCCATTCTCCGCGCTTACAAGATAAATCAATGGGAACTACCGCTAGCAACATTTGAAGAAGAATGTTTTCAAGATGACTTGGATAATAGCGTTGTTGACAAAACACCAGATACAGCACTGACTCTTGATCAACAGCTTCCATAATGTAAGCATATCCCGTGACAATGTCAATAACCAGTAGGTGGCAGTAGTGTTCTTCTGGATGCCTCCCCAGTAAAGCACATTCACATGAAAATTACTCTGAATTAAAACACTGATCATTGATTGAACAGGATGGAAGAACTTCTCAGAAGCGTTGAAATCTTGAATATTAGCAGACTTCTCCTTTAAAGCCAGACCACAGATTTCTGCAGATAAACGGATTGTGTTTTTGGTGGTGAGACAGACAGCGTCGTCAGGGTAACATCTGACAGCTAAAAAACATGTAGAGTATATAAGACCTAATAAGTAAAACTCAGAGGGATTACACATACAAATGTGAGAAGTTCACATCTGCCCCCTACTGGTTGGAGGCTGTTTAGAATCAATCTGCCTAACAATGCTGGACAGAATTGTAAAAAATAAAACATGGGCTCCTGCCTCTAGGGATCAGTCTCTGCTGTTATGACCTGCAGGCATTCTGGAGTAAAAAAAAAAAAAAGGCTCTTTTAAACACCTTCCTAAAAGTCATAGGGAAGCCGGGCTAGTTCCAAACCGCTACTTTTCCGAATTCTCCCGAGTGGTGCCCGACTTTAGGCGAGTGAATAAAAAAAATCTGATTGGTCGATTATCAAGAGGGCGGGATTGTTGTGGCGGAAGGTTCGCAAGCAAGTTTGATTGTAGCTGTTTTGTGGGAAGCATCTTGCTAACTAGTTAGCATCTTAGTGCTAGTAGGTTCCCAATTGGAAATTCCATTGGGACCAAGTAGCACTAAATTGGTGACTTAGAAACGACGCTGTCAAGGAACGCTATGGACAGCGGAAACATGCAAGAGGAGGAGAGTTTAGTGTCGGAGGTCGTGGATGAGTCTCCTCCGTCATCCATTTTTTATTTAGAGGAGGAAAGCGGGGACGAAGATGTTGTGGAAGAGGACGCCAGGGCGGCAGAAGATTGGTTTGGTGTAGAAGGCTTCCAGCCGTACATGTTTGAGCCCTTGCCTCGCAACGCTGCCAGTTCTGTTAGCTCTACGCCTGCCGAAGACACAGACGTCCATCCCCGTGAACACTGGGACGCAACTCAATGGGAAAGGAAAGGATTCTGATTGCAACCGTTGCGTATATTAGCTGCGACACATGAATCAAGATGCTATGACCAAAAAATTCTGATTAACAGATGATCGTTGATCTATGATTGGCCGAATTTAGGTGTTCAGGCTGACGTAGAACTAACTGGCCTGCAGAAGATAACGGGAAAAACACACAGATTAAGACAGGATTTTTTTTTTTTATAGAAATTTTCTAAATTTTGGGACAGTATCGTGATCTGATAAAGAGTAGACTTATATACATGTTTCTAAGCCGAAATGATGGACATTTAAATACACTTCCTACACTTTAAGGTGCTGGTTTGCCTCCTGAGCTTCTCTGGCGTTGTCTGTATGACCCTCCTGTCATGCATCAGCCCACAGGTTTGGGCTTTATGACACTTCCTAATCTAACATCTGTATTGTGCTTCATCCTGAATATACCTTCTGCTTTTTGTTGTTTTATTTTTTTTCTATGTTTGTAAATAGAGAGATTTTTGTACACTGCAAAAACGATCTAGAAATAAGTAAAAATTTCTTAAATTAAGTGTACTTACCCTTGATTTGAGTAGGTAAATTAGATAGTTTGCCAATGGAATCAGTATTTTTTTACTCTTAAAATAAGATAATTATTTATTTTTATTTTTTTATTTTATTTTATTTATTTCGAACAGACAGTAAAAACAATCAAGAAAGAAAGCAAAATTAAGAATAAAAATATAAAACAAATTATTTTGCCCATGTGACATGTAAATTTTTTGATATTATTTTCTTGTTCCCGAAAAGCTGTTTTTGCAGGTAGAAGATACATCTTATAATGTCCTGCCCCTTTCCTACTTGTCAATTTATCCTCAATTAAATGTCAAAACATAAAAAAAAACACTTGTTTCAATTCCACATGATGTTTAGCCATGTGCAATTATTTTAAGTTCTATTTATGTCATCAATTACATCATAGATTATTAAACAGTTCTTATATAGCGTGTTTTGAAATGAGCTTGGTTTTAATCAGTTTATTAGATTGGTTTGCATTTTTAATTTTTTTAAACTTAATTAGATAGTATTAATTAGTGAATACTATCTAATTAATTTTTTTAATTAGATAGTATTCACTTGAAATAAGAGAATGCAAATTGTGTTTTTGTATGGTTTTAAATCTAAATTGTCTTGTTCCATTGGCAAAATGTCTCTTTGCCCTCCTCAATTCAAGAACAAATGCACTTATTTTAAGAAAAAAAATGACTTATCAAGATTTAGTTTTTGCAGTGTAATTACAATGAGCTGAAAATAAGAGGTCGTAATATCATTTTAAATCTTTAATACGACGAAGCCTTTCTATCCTCCCCCCGGTATAGAAACTATATATTACTATTGTCTCTTTACCGGATATGATTAAGAATAAAACAATGTAGAAGTAACTTTCCACAGTGCTGAATTGTGTCGCTGCAGGGTAATCAGTGAAAATCACCTCCAGTTTCGAGTTTTATTCTGAAGCCCAGATTTGAAATTGAAGGTATGAGTTTGTGTTGCACCACAAGTTTAACTGTTTCTGTAAACGTGCCAGCATTCCTGCCATTCCTCTGCAGGTTTACTGATGTTCTCTGTGGGCGAGTTTAATAAGACTGCAGCCGGTTTATCGGGAAGGTTAGTTTCTACATGCAGAGAGAAACGTTCTCTGCTGTTAAATCAGACAAAAAGCTGCTTATCTTGATTAGCAAACTGCTGAAGCAACATCGCTTTAAAGACAGAGATATCGAACGATAGCTGATCACATAAAGATTATTTCCTGTGTTAATCAACATGTCTGATATCTGTTTAAATCTGCAGGTTTAACGGCTAAAAGACGCGTTTCAGTTTCTATTATCAACTAAAAACTAAACGCTTTAATATCAACGTGAATTTGAATCGGAAAATTTCGGGATCTTGTTCCTTTCGTTGGTTAAGATGAGTAAACGGATGTTAAAGGTTAAAAAAAGGGAAGGAAGTGAAATGTCTGTCAGTCATCTTCATGACCTAATGTTATTTCATCACAGAGGAAATAACATTCTAGGGTGTGTTTCTACGGCCTTAGTGATGAAATGAGTCACAATCTGACTGTGTGGCTCTTTGTTAACCTTAACAGTTGCTGCTGTGATATGATTGCCTGATAAAACAACCAGGCTTTATATGGTGTTTATTACCGATGTGGTGTGTTTGCTGACATGGACGCCGTTTGGTGGGGTCAGAGTTCAGATGTTAACATGATGGGAGGTCAGATCTGTTGCCTTTGTGCTGGTGGTGTTTCAGGGTTATCATCTAAAGCAGAGATGGTGTGTGACTGTGTGAGTAGTCAGGAACATAAAGCCATAAAAACAATATTTAATATTCATTCAATATTAAACTTGGACTGATTAATAAAAATGTTGTGAATTTATGTAGATATTTATCACATTTTTTACAGTTTATTTGTTCTTTATATAACAGTCTTAGTAGGAAAATGACTGAAGAAAACTTTATTGATCTCACAATGGAGAAATTCACTTGTGAGTTTGACTCTTATAAACAAACAGAAGGTGCATAAAGGAGGGAAATGTGCATGAAGTATCTATAGTGCATCCAGAGTGGATATACAGTGGCGATTGTATATATATATATATATATATATATAGATTTAAGGTGATGCTACTATATATATATATATATATATATATATATATATATATATATATATATATATGCTGCTACAGTAAAGTGGCAAGTAAAGTCGCGGTTTCTGGTTTCTTAAATAGATAATTAGTATAAGTTATTGCAGTGTTATTACACCAGGTTATAGTGCAGCAGCATTGTAGAGTCTAGTTGCAGCAGGGATGAACGACCTGCGCAGTAGCGCTCCTTTTCCAAACAGGCTGTAAAAGTCTTTGACTAAAGGAGCTGCTCAGCTCCTCTCCAGTCTGCTGCAGAGGGTGGAAGGTGGCGTCCATGATGGATGGAAGCTTGGACAGCTCCCCTCCTCTCAGCCACTGAGTCCAGAGTGCAGCCTGGGACAGAAACGGCCTTTCGCACCTGTTTGTTCAGTCTCTTTCTGTCCGGCTCTGAGCTGCCAGGAGCCCAGCAGACGACAGCGTAGAGGAGGGCTGAGGCCACCACAGAGTCAGAGAAAAGCTAAATGGGAAATGTATGTATATGTATGTATGTGAAATGTAGCCTCCTGCATGGGAGGTTCTAGACAGGGGCCAACGGGGGCCAGTGCCCCTGTAGATCATGTCCTTGTCCTGTTATGAAGACATAATACTCAAAAGAAATTCTAATGATGATATGCGCTGAAACAGACAGGGTTACTGATAGCTCCTTTGGATCTATTTTATTTTTTTCTTTACAAATTCTGTTTTATTAACTGTTTAAAAACATAGCATAAGTGGCATTGAGATAGGATCCCAGTTTTCATCTGCTAAATGTTTTTTTCCAAAACAAATGTAAAAAAATATTGTACTTTTTACAGCTAATTTTAACAGTTTTTTCTTAGAATTCTAATTCAGATTTTATAGAAAACTGTAATTTCAACTTAAATTAAGTAAAAAAAAAAGTAAAAATCCTCAATTCTGAATGTATATTGACCTATTAAAGACATTTAGAATTTTAATGAAACCTAATTGAATAGAAATTTCACTTCATACAGCTATCTTAATTTATTTCAATGAATCCCTTGTCCTGTTTTTTATTTCATGCTTTTTCTGTGCCCCCATGAAAACACGCTGGCCCCCTCCTGGCCCCCTGTAATGCGTTTGTTCTAGAACCGCCACTGATTAAATATGTTAAATATGAAAATATATAATTTTTCCTATGAAGCTATGATATTATAATAATTAAACCTCAAACAACAAAAAAACAGTTAAAAATATTTCACAGTTTCTAGTTTTTTAGCCTGTTTTTCTGTAAACCTTCGCAGACACCAGTGGTTCCCAAACCTTTACTGGTTTGGCCCCACTTTAAAATGTAAGAAGGTGTTTGTTGCCCCTTTGACAAAATCTTTTCCATAGCTGAACATAGAAAACTACAACCATAAACTACCATCTCCTTTCACAAAACTACAACTCTTAAAGTTTTATTATTTTATTCATGTGTTTATGTGTTTAAATGTTTTTTTTTATTAGGCATCATTTAAATTACTTTGTTCATTTGTTCACTTTGTATCCACCACCGTGACGACAATCTCTTAATGATGAAAATATGATGTTATATGTAGAGAAAAATGTTAAATAAATAAAAATGTTTTGCTGATAAAACAAGAACAACTTAAAAAATCTTGATATCTTTATAGAAACGTGATGGTTTTACAGCAGGAAGATGATCAATCCATAGATATGACTTCATTGTTAAAGTTATGAAACTAAAGCCGGCGCTCTAATATATGTTTACGTTCAGGTTGCTGTTAGTGACATCATGCGGCGCCTTCTATTGTTACACCTCAAACACTATGTACTCCTGTCCTCCATTCATGCCTCTGGTATGTTGGTTTTGTTTCCATGTGGATTGGACTGGTTAGTGATTCGGTGTCACTGTGTGAAAGCAAGGCGTGGGAAAGCTCAGAGATTTGACTGTTTACAGAACGATGACTGCCACCTGAAAGGAGCTCCGCCTGGCCCCGCCCCTGGGTGTTCCCTCCAACATAAATACTTTAAATACTTTTAAAGCCCTGCATTTTTTTTAAAGCTGTGTGGAAAAAGGTGAATGTTAAAAATAACTCCTTTTATAATCAAAAAGATTTCCACCTGGCATGCGTTCTATAGGAAATTAGAAAAAGCTGCAGATGTTACCTAACCCTTAAACATTGCAACCAAAAACTGAGCAGCTGTGCATTTATTTATACTTCAGCAATGAATACAGAGCAGAGGCCAAGTTTAAAATGTTGTTTATGAAAATGAAGAATCAGATGTTTGACCTTCAGTAAACCTTCAGAAGCTGAACTTTGCCAAACATGTGACTGGATTCTTTAATATATATATGCTGCATTTGGCAATGCTTGGCTGATAGTTTAATACTTTTGTGTTGTAACATGTTGTAATATAACCAAGGCATGATTTCCCAAATGTGCAGAAAAACTCTATTTGATGATTGTTTTAATCATCAAATACAAGGCAGTTGCCTATAAATATAAGGTAAATCTGTGTTGCTGGGATTTGAGGTAAAAATGCCACTGGCGAAATTTAAGTATTTATGTTTTACCTTACTTTGCTGTTTCCGGTGTTAAAACATATTCCAAAGAACACATTTTTTGACTCAAAAAAAAATTCATTTAAATAAAACGGCCTACACAGGATTTGCATTTCGTTTTGGACACTATATTCAAGCCTAAAAAATTCCTCGACACCAAAGTAATTACATTTTCAATGCCGGTTTCAGTTTTAATTTTTTCGGTAAAATCTGCATATAAAAAATTGAGCGCACAAAATTCAAACTCAATATTTGCACGAAGCGCCACAGGAATTCAACTGAAACTTACGCGTCTTAAATTAAGTCTAAATTCAGTGTAAAAGAGGTTACTTCAGGTCCTGAACGCTAGCAATGGATTGTAGTCCAACACCAATCCGTCCACCTTTTTTTCAGTGGTATTTTTAATTAAATCCCAGCTTACACAGATTTACCTTTTGCCACATAAACCTGTTTTCGTAATAATGTACGGCTTAAATCTTACCCTTTTGGCTTCAGTACACACCAATCCTTTTTGTTAAAATTTTATCAGAATGCTGATAATATAAAGTGTGTATCAGCCCTGTTGGGTTAAAAAATGTAGATTTGTAAAAGACGAACTGAAATACACAGTAATGGATTTTCATATAGCTTCTGCATGGTATGCAGAACGTAGATGATGAAAAATGCTGAAAAAGGCCAAAACTGAGCCAAAATGTGTTTGTCTTATAAACTTTATTTTAAATGAGAATTTGATATATTTTTTAATCCAGCAAATAAAACTGCTGTATTTGGCTTGTGTTCACTCACAAGACTAAGAAAAGTGCAAAACCAGATTTCTTAATATTTCATTCTCTCAAAAGGAACATTTTATTTACCGGTAAAAGCATATGTTAAATATAGCCAGTTCTATCAAAAGAACATCTAGAAAATACATTTAAGGGCTAATACTGTTTACTTAGTGCTATGAAATTCTCACTGGCATATTATTCAGAAAACAAATGACAGAACAATCTAAAAATAAGCCAACATTTCTTAAATTAAGTGTATTTACCCTTAATTCGAGCAGGTAAATACGATGATTTGCCAAAGGAAAGAGTTTTTTACTTACAGTGCAGGGCTCAACTGTGGGAAAAAACCTTCTGCATTTTAATGTTAAGGTCCTGAGCTCCACCATTTTGTTGTAGACAGATTCCAAAACAATTTTGCTAAACCTTGGTGAGGTATCATTAACACTGACACCAAAGTGTAGTCCATTTAAAACTAAGTTAATCGTATGCATTTCAGCCAAAATGATAATGAAGATAACATATGTTTTCTCTCTCATTTAGTTTAAACCTTGATAAGTGTATTTGTTTATATTTTTCTATAAACTATCTTAGTATAAAACAGGACGTCAGGACTAATTATTTTTCCATCCCAAGAAAACTTTTCGTCAGGGTCCCACTGAGGGGTATAACCACAAATCTAGTTTTGGATCACAGCTCACATCAACAAGAAACTTCCACTTGGTCCTCTGAGTTTTTTATTTCATGCTTGGATAAAGCAAGACATGTCTTTGAAGGAGTCTATTTGCGTTGTTCATTCCGGTTTTCGTGAGTACTTTATAAGTTAATTTCCCAGAAGCTTGTGAAAGTTGTTAACATGTCGACAGTAGAGGGGACTGTTGTGTCTGCGGTTAGCTCAGATTTCAGCCAAAGAACAAACAGCTTAATTTTAATGGATCTTTATATGTTCACATAATTTTTGTTTTGAAACATGATGGTTTCTTAATCGTATAACTGCCACAATAGGACTCTTTCATGGAAACAAAAAGTGAAGCTATTTTTTCTCCCCACACAGGCTTCAGACACAGTGGAAGAAAAGATTGCAATGAGCTGCAGAAGTTAGCAGAAATGTATGTAATTTAGCTTTTCATAATTTTGCAATGAAAATCAGAGAGACATCAAATAACTCTGGATCTTAGTGAATATCTCTTGCTG
The DNA here is from genome assembly GCA_018398635.1 of Cyprinodon brontotheroides. Classification (NCBI taxonomy): domain Eukaryota; kingdom Metazoa; phylum Chordata; class Actinopteri; order Cyprinodontiformes; family Cyprinodontidae; genus Cyprinodon; species Cyprinodon brontotheroides. The sequence goes on from JAGKQL010000038.1 coordinate 1,747,513, forward strand.
TTATGAATCCAAATTACATCTACTTTGAAGTATAAAGATGTTTAGCCTTAAAAGTAAAGTGCTCCTAAAGTCATAGAAACAGTTTGAACTGGAGATTGCCTCACAATGTAGGAGGAGCATTCAAATAAATCCTGAGAGTTTTCGGTGAGAAACAGGATGATAAATTAAAGAGGAAGTTCTTCTTTTGAACACAGACAGCAGCTTATATAGTATTTGCTTGCACTTAGTGCATTCACTCGTATAATTTATTGACTGGCACATATGAATGATGAATGACCCGGACACAGCCTTTGGCAGGAGCCTGAATCCTCAGTGGGCAAAGAGTGAATAAGGAAGCTGGAAAATAAGAAAAACAGGCGGCCATAAATAAAACAGATGTAATCGCATATTGCTGTCACAAATCCCAGAACAAAGACAGGCATCTTTCTTCCCTCAGAGCAAACAGAAAAAACAACAGTCACTCAGAAAGAAACATGGCTGCTTGCCTCAGACATACCTTGGCAGTTCCTATAATTACAATTAATCCTATGAAAAATGCAGGTTCCTCAGACAGCTTTTTACCACTCAGGATTTAATGTATGTTGTTTGTTTTTGGGTCAACAGCTTTCATTTGAAAGAGAGACCATACAGTATGCCATTGAAAGGATATACCAGTTGAATCATTCTCTTAAATTTGTGTAGGGAGTAATCTTTAGAAAACAGTTTTTAACCTCTGACCATCCTCTTCATTTTAGCTTGTCCACAAAAAATGCATGTACCCAAATGGCATTGTCTATTAAAACAACATCTTGCAAGACAAGCTTACAAGTGGATGCATATAAAAGTGCAGGCCTTGTAGTTTTTGTTGTCCCTGTTTGGTCTGTCAGTTTAGCTTTTGGACTGATTTTCTGGATTTTGCTGGTTACCGAACTTGGACTGTCTTACTGTCCTTGGATTCTCCTTTACTACCCTTTCGGCTCTCTGAACTCCTGGTCTGTCAACCTGGTTTGACTGTTTTGACCTCACGGACACTCGGTGCTGGCTTGAACCAGCTCCTCTTCACACTCCTCTCTGTAGCGGTAACGCCTACCCCCCCTGGATTTTCCTATACCTCTGAAATCGTACTGAACTCTCAACCAGGTCAGTGACTTTTTTTTCCAAGTCATGATCACCTCCACATTCTTGTCACTGACCTGAGTTGGGTCCAAGGTTCTGAGGTCTTTACAGATGTAGATCATTGTCTGGACAGTTCTGGAGAAGTAGTCTGCTTCCATAACACAAGTAACCTTGGTGCATGAACTCCCTTATTAGTAAGTTCCGCTGTATCTTTCCAGTATGTCTGTATTACGTTTCTGCTATTTCAAAAAGAGGGTTAGAAATAACACTGGTAGAAGAAAGATTATGGTGTATCACATTTTATACCCAGCCTCTCCATCATACTACAAATACTGTTTGTGAAATTGATATTTAGGGAACCTTGTGAAGCTTTTACAAGAACCACACTTTACTGTAGCATAATACTGTTACTATATATATANGATGAAACTAGCGTTAGCGTGGCTATCGAGCAAGTTTTATCGGAATTGCAGAGTATTTCTTCACTGAAAGAAGAGCAAAACACTGCTCTGGAGGCTTTTCTCAGAGGAAAAGATGTTTTTGCTCTTCTCCCGACTGGTTTCGGCAAGAGTTTGATCTATCAATTGGTTCCTCTTCGTCGTTGCTCTGTTAGTACGTCATATGCTTCGTTGATCTGATTGGTTTATTTGGCCCGTCTATCACCAACATAGGCCAATCAGCTAACCAGTATTTTCGTCCCTTCTGTTTACATGGACACTAAATGAAATGATCCGATCATGACGTGTGTATACATGTACCAAGCGTTGGATCAGATTAAATCTTTTAAGCATGCGCAGAACTTCCTGCCAAACTTGGCAGTTCTGTCTGCGTCTGGTTTTTGGGAGGCCTGACAAACGATGCGCTCGGAGCGAGCGGAAAGAAAAACGGAGAGAGGAGGAAAAAAGCGCTTGGCAGCGAAATGTCCGAGAGAAAATGTAGAGAATGAGCGATTGAACCGGCGTGGGAGAGCGAGTGGGCTGTGGAGAGAGAAAAGAGAAGAGGAGGAGGATAAATTCCTGCTTCCTGCAGCTTTAAATGAACTTGAGTGTATAAGTCGGCGTTCCTAGACTCCTCCCCCGCCATGTTGTTCACAGCGAGAGCGAGAGCGACCGGTGGTTTCCTGTTGTTGACAAGGCGGAAAAACGTCACGCTGACGTCGCACACATGCGCAGTGAAGATTATTTTACTCTTTAGATCCGAATGGGTGTTTACATGGACGCCAATCGGAATGGCGACATCGGCAAAAACCACCTCTCTCTTTCGGAATTAAATTTATTTCCGATCGGACCGAATCGGATTAGAATCTTCAGTCTGACATGTTTACATGAAACATTTTTGATCTGATCAGGCCTTCAATCCGATTAGTTGTGTCCATGTAAACGTAGCTAGTGTTGTTTCTATGTTACGCCCTTGTGGACGTAACAGTTACGAAACAGGTTTAAGCTCTTCTGTTTGATACTTATAGGACTTATTGTATGAGTTTGTCCTAATCTTCATTCGTAGCTTCGTCTTATTCATTTTGGCAAACTGGTTCAGACTGAGGCAGATTAAACTGAACTATCATCTGTGGATCGACTGATTGTGTTGGTTTTTTAAAAAGAAAAGGTAAAATTCTTCTTCACTGTGTTTGACAAAGCCTGATCTAGATCCTTATGGATCTGATCCAAATTAGTTAACATTTCCGGTCTTAAATAAATCTTTTTTTTTTTTTAGAAAGTTACAATTTGAGCACATTTTGCCCAAGGGGATTGAAATAGAGGAAGTATGTCACTTAGCCTTTTAAACTCTTTATGTATTAAAAATTGTTTTTCTGTGAAATAAATGAAGTCTTGTGAATGATTAAATGTCCTTGGATCTGATGCCCAAGTGTGCAGAAACATCATTAGCAGCAGAGGCTGAAACCAGCTGAACTCTTAGTAATTCCTGTCACTGAGCGTCGGGGGAAAACACGTTGGGCAGCGACTCCGACTCACTTCATATAATCGATACGAGCAGATCCCAGAGCCCCGGGTTCCTCAGAGACTCCAGCATTTACATTTTGATTCAGGTCCTGGATGAAAAGAGGAGGGAGTCATCAGAAAAAGAAAGGTTAACTCTGCGGCCTCCTCCCTTCGGTTCAGGAGATGAAGGCCGGTTTGATCCTCCTCTCGTCTGAGCCGCAGTTATCTGAGCATCTACGAGCATCAGACGTTGTTCGCCTTCGTTCTTCACGACAAGTCTGAAGCACTTCTTCTGATTTGTGGCTCCCTGATGGCTTGTCAATATATGGATTCCCACCTACACCCCCTCTCTCTATTTTAGTGAAAAAAAATCTAGTTTTCCATTAGTCTCTGGCCCGCCAACAGTAGCTCGACCTTCTCCACCTGTAATTATTAAAGGCAGATTCACTGAAAGCAATCAACCCGCCGCCATTTGTATCTGTGTGATCTTAATAAGGAGAAAGAAGAGAAAGGAAGAGATTGAATAGAAAAATAAAGAAAAGTCTCATAATGGAAAAAAGTAGAGAAGAGAAAAGGCACCAGGAGGAGGAAAGTGTACAGGAAATGAAAAGGTAAGATTACCGTAGTATCAGTGAGGCAGTAAAAGCTCAGCGCTTCATTTCTCTACATAATCCAATTTGAAGAAATCATATTTGAATATCAAATCACTGTAGCTTAAACATAATTATATAAATGTACTTTTTATCAGACGATATTGTCCCAAAAATTTAGAAAAGTTCTATTCTAAAAAAATCAATCAATCATAAGTATCAACGTCATCTGTCAATCAAATGTTTTCGGTCATAAAGTATCTTGATTCATGTGTTGCAGCTTAATATACGCAACGGTTGAAAACCAGAATCCTTTCCTTTCCCATTGAGTTGGCGCCGCCCCAGTGTTCACGGGATGGACGCCTGTGTCTTCAGCAGGCGTGAGAGCTAACAGAACTGGCAGCGCTATGCAGGCAAGTGGCTCAAACATGCACGGGCTGGAAGCCTTCTACACCAAAACCGTAAGCTTCTGCCGCCGCTGGCTACGTCCTCTTCCACAAACATCTTCGTCTCCCCGCTTCTCCTCTAAATAAAAAAATGGATGACGGAGGAGACTCATCCACACACCGTCACCACACACTAAAAATCCTCCTCCTCTTGCATGTTTCCGCTGTCCATATAGCGTTCCCTTGACAGCGCCCCTTCACAGGCCCCCTTCTTGTGGATGTCCGTCGGGCTGCTGGAATTTTGAATCCCCTGTTTACAGTGATATCCTAATCCCTCGCGACACTCCCCAAAGCAGGTATTAGCGGGAAGGGTCTTGGCCAAGGACCCACACTGGCAGCTCATTCCCCCCAGCTGGGATATGAAGCCAGGCTTCCTGTTTGCAGTACGGGTGACTTACCACCTGAACCAGCCAGCCAGCCGGCGCAGTGTGTGGATGTTGTACGGAGGTCATACAGGCACATAGAGGTCAGACACATTACTGAGCCTCATTTTGACCTGTTTTAGCCTCACAATAACCCATCGAGTTTCCAGCTTAATTTTAAAAGCTGCTTTTACAACTAATTACTCAGGAATGCATTTTACTGCACTACACCTCTGTAAAATTGCCATCAATGGCTAGGGTGATTACTGTTAGGACATCAAGTTGGAAAAGTTTAGATTCTCCAACCCGCTTAATCCACCAAGTTCATTTTCTGGACCACAGCTTGGAAAGCACCTCAGGTAAGCGTTAATTAAAGGGAAGAGTATTACTGTAAATATGATTAGCCTTCATTTTCTACTCACCCCGTTGAACAACACTTCCTGGAAGTGAGGCTTTTATTATCTCAAATGCATACTGGAGATCTGGGGTTTCTGCTGTTTACTGTCATCAAATGCCACGGAGGTCTATGGCTGCGCGGCAGAAAGTGTCCGCTTAAAAAGTCCACAAAACGTGTCAATATTCTCTCCATACTGCAAGTCGCCCAATGTATTCCAAGTGTCCCGAGTCGCGGTAGCATCCAGAATTTACATCAAACGAAGTCATTTAGGAAATGTTTTAGAGCATAAACAGAAAGTGTATAGATTTCCTGAAAGCGCAGACATAGCGCCATCACGACGCTAATGCGGAAGCCGGCAGACCAAAACCAGATGAAAGTGCGCATTCAGCTGCCTGGTCTGGCCGATAATGCAAGCGAGAAGAAGAAATGTGCTGCTTACCTGTGCAAAGAAAAAGAAACAACGAAAAGAAAATGTTCTGATGACTTCAGTGTTGAGGAAGAGCATGAGTTCTTTGCCGAAGCTGAATGGCGCTGGTTTGGTCTGCCGCTCCTCGTGAAGGCTTGACTTCGCTTTCGAAAATTCTGGACGCTACCCACTCAGGACACTTGGAATACATTGACGAGAGCAGTATGGAGTAAATATTGACACGTTTTTTGTGATCTCTTTATGGACCCTTTCTCGCCTCAAGCCACAGACCTCCATATTATTTTGAAATGTCAGCGAGACAGCAAGAAGCCTCCCAGATCTCCAGATGCATTTGAGATCATCAAAAAGGAATCTAGAGTGTTGTTCAGCATGGGGGTGAAAGTGAAATGAAGGCTAATCATGTTTTGGGCAAGTGTAGTGCACACTTAACACAGATATAGCAGCAGGTCAAAATGTAAACATGACAAAGAGCCACAACAAGCAAGCATGTTGTTAGGTTTATTATTTATACAGCATTTGCGTTGTTATTCTGTTAGCCAGATTAGACAGAGTAGAAGGCGCTTCCTTCACATTGTGGATGTCACTGTGTGTACGGAGGTCATCTATTCAGGGCAGCGTTCTTTAAAAATACACAGGATATGGGAACATCTTGGAGCCGGTCTGATAGAGGAGAGCTATCTTAAACCCTGAGGCATAGAAGCAAGCTGCATGAAGTTCAAGACATGGATGGCGTGTCGGTTTCTGATACTGACAGCTAAACATCAACATGATGCAACACATAGACTCATGAGCTATAAGAAGCAGGAGATGACCTTGTTGAGGCTCAATCTTTGCCGGACGCTCGCGGACGTGATTTTTGAGCCCACAGCTGTGCAAGCTCCAAGCATTTTTCTCTGTCCTGTAACGACCTGATCTGGAATAAACTCTGTTACTTTTTACCCCTTGTTTTATAGTCCTTTTATATGTTTTACCCAGTTTGAGTTAAGGGTAGTAAATAAGGACCGTGAGGAAGCCCCCCGAGGCCCCTCGAAGCAGTTCCGCTTTTTTAGGGACATAACTTCTTCATTTTAAATGTCTTTATTACTGCTGTTCAAAAGACCTATTATTTTCGAATGAAAAAAAAAACAACCAATCTTGAGTCATGTTTAAACTGATGCAGCTTGGGTTGTATTTTACTCACCGAATTTTCATGTATATATTCAGAAACAGGAAGGTGTTAGCTTTCAAATATTGTATCATACATGTAATTTGAGCTTACAGTTCCTCAGTCATTAGATTTTCCATTTGGGCTGCAAAATGGACTAGAATTTCCCAAAATGAGGTGGTGTTTTAAGACATTAAGCATAAGAGCTGAATCAGCCTGTAGCGTTTCCATTATGATTTTGTGCGTGACTCCAAACTGCATTAGTTAATACATTGATTTATTAACCTAAAACCAAGCAGAAGCTCAGAGGGAACTGCCGGTTCAACGTTCAGGTCCAAAGCTCTGGAACGACCCGCCTCAGCACAGTCGGAGAACAGAAAGGCCTATTCTCCGACTGTTTTTACATCTCTTGTCAAAATGCACTTTTTCGGTTTGGCTTTTAACAACTAGCAAGAGAGCAGGCTTTATGTTATCCTTTTATGCCATTTTATTGCTCTGATTTTGTGAATGCTACTTTTATCCATTTTTTTTTTTGCTGTTTTGTCTTTTATCTGTGATGTTTTATTTATTTTTATGCAATAATTTGGTCATCTGTGCTTGTTTTATAAGTGTTTAACAGATGAAATTGGATCGGATTTCCATTGATTAATTTTGTGCGATTTTGTTGTCAGCAAATTGTACTTTGTAAAGAACAAACTATTCATATTTGAGCGTTCCCTTTGCAGGATGTATGTAGAAAAATAGCTTCAAACAGCAGCAGTGATTATAAGAGCTGATTGGTCTCTGTTTAGGTGTGATTTAAAAAAAGGTTTACTCTATAGAGGGAGAAGTTTTAAAGTGGGTCAAGATGAAGAAAGAAAGTCCTTCTATTGAGCTGTTTCCCCAGCGAGTCGATCCCTCTTTAGGATTTTTCTCTAAGGAGATCCCAGGAGGGACAAAGGAACGGAGGAGATAAGGATTCTAACAGGACTCTGTGTTCAAAGTAAAACAGGTTTTAAAATGGACGTTAAAAAGGCTGATTGTTTTAGGTTTACTCTCCAAATAACGCTTCAAGCGTTTCATGGATGAGATAAATCGATCAGTAAAATTCACACCTGAAAGCAATTTTAATAAATGAGATTAGTGTTAATCTGAAATTGGACAAAAATCTTTCTCTTCAGTCATGATTCTGCTGCTTCATTTTCTAACTTATTAAAATGTCATTTTGATGCCTTTTGGATTTTAAAATTAAACTCAGTCTAACAGATAACTTTAACTAGACTGATTAATCTTTTGAAAACTGAATAACGTGGAAATTAAGGCTTATTATATAATTAAAAAGTCTGTTGAAGTAGTACCGTGATCTAGAGCAGGGGTTTTCAAAGTAGTGCCGCTGGGCACTCAGGGTACCGCGAGGTCACTACAGGGGTGCCGCAGGATTTATTCATAGATCGATGAGAGTTTTATATTGAATGAGTATTGAATGAATATTGAATTTTTACATTTTAACAATTTTGTAAATTTATTTTGATGTAAGCAAATATATTCTAAGACGAGGGGCTTCATTTTATGTTTTCTTTACTACTTTGAAAAAATGACAGAAAATAATTATTATCAAATAATGTCAAATAATCATTATCAGTTTAGGGGTACCACGGCTGGGTGGAAAAATGTGTAGGGGTACCTTGAGCCAAAAAAGTTTGGGAACCACTGCTCTAGAGATTCAAGGTCTGCGAGCCTCAGAAACCTTCAGGAATAACAGAAGTTTTCCAGGGAATCCCCAGAAATCCGGTGGGTGGATCAGTTGAGCCTCAGCTTTTAGATTTGATTGATAACTGAATTATTTCCCCAATCAGACCACTATGATGAAAGCTCACTATGTGATCTCTGCACGGTAAAAATGGCTGTATTTGTTGCACACAGATGTATTTTTATCCATGTGCAGCAAACTGAAAAAGATGGTCGAGCAGCTCAGTTGATTCAGGGTTCTGTGGTAGAAATAGTTTTAAATCATCTTTGTCCTAAAGACTAACTAAATATGATCTGGTCTGATCCATCTACTTACACATTTGTGATGTGAGACATCAGGTCCAATATACAGTAGCAGCCACTCAAAATGGCTCTTCCCAGTCAAACGCCAGCCGAACGGCAGCCTGCTTCCCTGGAGTGAACCCCTCCTGCATTTTTTTTTAACTCTGACTCCACCCTTTCACTGAGTACAGGGTCTGACCTGGAGATGATGCTTTTCTTTAGATCTTAATGTCCACAAATCATGACAGAATATTTTTAGTACAAAGATTGATGTTTAAAAACGAATCTTAGGGGTCCAGCCAAGGAAAGTGGGGAAATTTTAGAATGGCTACTACTATATGTCTATAGTTGTCAGGGAATCCAGTTTTTGTGGGTTGTTTTTGTGTTTCATTTTTTTTCCTCCCACCAGGTGGTGCCCCGTCCTCATTGGATCTCCCTGCACACCTGCAGCTCATTGCCTCATTACCTTTGGAGTGTTCTTAAGCTGCTGACTGCCACTACCTCGGCGCCAGAGTGTTTTGCCAGTTTTGGGTACTCTAGCCAAGCTGAGATTTTGCTGAGTCAAACTGAGTTCTTGTCATCTTGAGTTTTAACATTGTTTTGTCTTTTTGCCTCTCGGCAGGAAGTCATCCTGCAAACTGGATTTTTTCGGACCTTCTCTCCCTGGAAGGATCCAACTGAGCTTCAAACTGAGCTGGGGGTTAAAAGCAAGGAGGTTTGGACCTTCTCCCCAAGAGTTCATTTGAGGCTTTCACACTGAGAAAGGGATTCATCTCCCACTATGACCTGTTCAAGTACCCGCCAGAAAAAAGGTGGGAGTCAGCTTCTCCGTTTACCAAGGAGACAACCATGGGTCTGAGTAGAAACCCTGTCCTACCAACATCAAACAAGACAATCAGACAAACAGACTGGATTCTATAAAGGACCCTTTCTTCAAGCCAAAGAATCTAATTTCCCACTGAGCCTGAACGCTTACGCAGTGTGTCTTCCTACCTTTCAGTTCGGTTGAGCAATGTTCAGAGCAGCATTGGACTCATGTCATTATACTATTAAACCTGTTAAACTTTTCCCTGGTCTCTCTGATGATTTGTTTCCTCTTCCGATTCATAAGCAATTAGACCTATGCCTCCGCTGGCTTAGCACCGGAGTTTTCTGAACAGCCCCGATGTTACGCCTGTAACAGCTGTAAGATATATTAACCCGCAAAAGTCCACATTAAAGATTTTCATTTAAAAACAGTCAGATTTGTTTCTACTGTATTCCATGCAATCTAACCATCCACCAAGACCTGACAATTAGTTAAAAGAAAAATAAAAATAAAAAAAATTATTATTTGCACATACGCTGCCCTGCGACTGCACAACTACAGGCCCTGCAGGCATGGATAGACTGGGAATCCAGGGCTGTTGGCCTGCCTCATTTATTACTCATACAAGTTTAATCATCTCGTTATCTCAAGAAATCAACATCTGTTTTCTCATGATTTCGAGATAATTATCTTGTTATCTCGAGAAAACAATTAATGGTTAAACTGTGTTACCAAGATAGTTATATCATTATCTTGAGAAGTCAAAGGAAAAAGAAAGTCAAGTACGATCACTCTGGGCTTCCGTACTATAATGATATTTAGCTGTTAGAAATATTTTATTTACACTCTTACTTTGTGTTTCATGGGTTGTGTTCTAAAGAACTATTATGATGTATAATGCGTGATTAATCTTTTAACTCTTGCTGAAGCTTGTTCCAGATAAAGGTCATACAACGAGTTGTGAAAGAGGCCTGAACATCCTCTATCACATGTTTCTTCTAAACATGTGTTCTTGGAACACTTCAACTGTAAAAACAACCACATGCTTTGTTTTAACATATGTGCTGAGGTTTAAAGTAAGATCCTTCTGTTTCCCTTTCCCTTTAGTTAAACCTTAGCTGGTGTAATTAGGAACACCCCCTTTTCTTCAATAAATGGCGAGGAGAAAGCGGAAGACTGCAGAGTGGGGTGGAGATTGTAAACTCTGCAGTCTCTTCCTACTCTCCTCGCAAGTAAGTAAATTAATTGTCTCTGTGCCTTTTTTCTTTGCCTGTATGTATGTATGATGTTTTAGGTGCTTAGACCTGACATTAGCTCAACCATTTATCTTATCCGCTTCCTGACATTTCTAAGATGTCATTATTGTTGCTGTTGTTAATGTTTAGGTTTAAGCGACTCGCTGTGCAGAAAAACTTGTTTACTTACTTTCACATCTGAACAACTTTAATAACTTCAGAGGACATTTAAAATGTTTAATACTCAACTCAGATTTATCAGTGGAGTAAAAGGCAGGAGGCAGGAATAAGCAATGAACATTATATTTACCAGAGCGTGCACGAGGAGAAATGGGCTTGTGCACACTCTTGCACACGTTTAATAGGCGTTCCCTCTGGTGAATGGGTACAGGGTTGTGCGTGTGCATTTGTGGAGAGTGCGGATCTTTTAAAAAATCTGCAAAAATCATCCACAATACCTTTAAGTAGACCGGTCATTTAAACAAATCTCTTTAAAAGCAAAAATCTTTCAGTAAAGTGATTTTTTCCCCTGTTATTTCTTCTTGAGCAGCAGTTTTGTGCATCATGTTGCCATTTTGTTACGCAGTAGATACAGAAGACCTGCTTTGAGTATTGATGCAAAAACAGATTTAAATATTCTTTATTCAAAGCTGCATGTTTTACTGAGCTTTGTTAAGTTTCCTTATTTCTCGAAAAATGTAAGCGCTAACGTTCATTTTTCTGCCTTTCGCTGTTCCTCCTCTCACATTCTGGAGAGGGTTGAACTTTACCAGGTGTCCTTTCACATCCTCGTCTTGTCAGAGCAAAGTGAGAAAACTTTGATGGAAAAGGTCTCTCTCTGTGAGAAATGAGGCCTTCACCTCGTTTATTGCTGAGCCGCGGTGTTTTCGAGCACTGGACGCTGACAGCGGGAGTGTCAGGCCAGTTTCTGATGTGAATTTGCATCCCTCAATGATGGGTGACAGCAGTGAAAGGCCAGGAGAAAAGCGGCCCATCGATCGGCTGGTGGAAACTATTCAAAGAAACAGATGAGTCGAAGGAGCAGAGGGCTCCTCCATCCTGCAAACGGCTGCTTGCTTTAAAGAACAGAACTTCATTAAATTGTGCCATTCTGTGTTTGTGTCGGGGCCCTGGGGGGGGAGGCTGCGGGCTGGAGGGGATGTGTTGGACCAGAGCTTTACCACAAAACAGCTATTAACTCGGCTGCGGCACCAGCGGCCGTCCGCTGCATGCACAAACAGCAGGTTGTCACGGGTCGTTCCCACGACGACGACATCAGGAACGGCTCCAGGTGATGAGGGATCGTGCACATGCTCAGATGGATGCACACAATCAGGAGGCTGCAGTGCAATAAAAACACTTGAAACTGCAGACAGGATGCGCGTGTGGTTACATCTACATGTTTGTCTTCTATAAAAGAATCAAAACTGTATTATAAAAAAGAAATGACGGCTTAAAATAGTTTCAGATGTTATTGAAAGGCAAACATGGGAATACTTGTTAAATAAGCATAAAAATAGGAACCACATTTTTCAAATCATTTAAATTATGAGACGTTTTCAAATACTTAAAGTAGAAAATTTCAAGCAGATTGAGTAAACATTTTTTCGGTACTTTGCAAACAACCGGATCCACAAAAAAAGAAGACAATTTCCAAGTTAGCTTGTTGTACATGCTAAAATAAATATTTCAATACAGACTGAAGGGCTTTATTTCTGAGAAGCGATATTCATATACAGATTATTGCAATAAATATTAAAAAGGGGCCTAATTAAGCCATGAGGAGTTAAACTTTCCATCTGGAAAAGGACTCTAACGAGCCATAATCACACTATATGCTAATAAGGATGCTAATAAGGATGCTAACAAGGATGCTAACAAGGATGCTCAGGCTGACACTGTATTGACCAATGTATTTTATGTTTGTGTTCTTAAAAGAAAAACAGAAAAAGAAAGCAAAGGGGCTCCTCTGATCTGTGAACGTAGCTCATTCAATAACAGTTTAGAAATCAGTCAAAAGCCTCTAAAAAAGGAAGTTTCTTATCTTGATCTAAAGCAGCCGAGGGTTTTAGCTCTTGGACAGTTTCCTAATAGCTTGTTTCACATTAGAGGATCCTACTGTAGCAACTAAACACTGATTCTCTATGTTTGGTTCTGGTTCTGAGTATGAAGGGCAGATTCAAGAGACCTGAAAGGTCTGGCTGTTGATCCACTGCCAACCAGCCTGTAATGTATTTTGGAGCTCAGCCATTCAGAGTTTTCTAGAATAACAGAAGGATTTTAATAATTCAATAAGGATTTCTATTCTCTGACATACAGGGAGACCATAGAAGGACTTTAGAACTGGGCTGATGTTCTCTACTTTCTTAGTTCTAGTGAGGACGCAGGCAGCAGCATTGTGGATCAGCTGCAGCTTTATGATCTACTTTCTAGGCAGACCTGTGGAGACGCCGCTGCAGAGTTCATTCTACTAAAGATGAACCAAGCTGGAAATAGTTTTTCAACATTAGTCATTAGAAGGCCCACTTTTGTCTTTGTGTCAGGTTTATTGAGGACCCAAATGCAGAGATGAGTTTTGTTGACTTCATAAGGACTGACAGGCAACTGAGGCAAAAACCCAAAAATAAAAAAATACTGAAAACCAAAAACTAGGAGACATGAGGAAAAAACACAAATGAGGAGCCAGAAAATAATGGTGCAACAAAACAACAACACAAGAAACCAGCAGTGAGAGAAGCTGTCAAGCTGAAGAAGTTAAAGCCCAAGCACTCTGATGAGACTGATGAGCTCGACATCGTTTCAAACTAATCTAAAAATAAGCTCTTTGAAATAAGCGTGTTTGCCCTTAATTGGCAAATAGGATGATCTGTCAATGGAATAAGGATTTCTAGCCTTAAAGAATTCTATTCAGTTTATTTCTATAGCGCCAATTCACATCATTTCATCTCAAGGCACTTTCCAGTTCAACCAGATCATCCAGTCAGATTGATTCAAAGGTTTTTCTATCTAAGAAAACCAGCTGATTGCATCGACTCATTGACTCTTCAGCAATCCCACTCACACTAAGCATGCTTACAGCGACAGTGAAAAAAAAAAAAATCCCTTTGAACAGGAAGAAACCCTCCAGCGGAAGAACCAGGCTCAGTGTGGCTGGCCATCTGCTGAGTGAGAAACAGGACTACACTGGAAAGCAGGCCAAGCGGACATCTAGAAACAAAGGTACAAAAAACGGCAGCATTTAGCATAAGCTGATATTTCTCTCCAGGATGGAGTCACAGCATAACAAGGATTAGACCAGATGAAGCTACTATGAGAAAAAAGCAGAGAGAGAGCAGAACGTTAGAGATTGAACTAACAGATTCTGGAGTTCATACAAATAAACTGAATTGAATTGAATTAAAAGTACTGAAAATGTCAGTAATGTAGAAACTGCAGCATCTAAAGCAACCATTTCACAAGGAAAATGCGACATTTGGATCTTTTTCTGAGAAGAAACAAAAAAAGAATCTTCTCTGCATTAAGATTATAAAAATAATGTAATATTAAATACTTAAAATTAAAAACATGCGTATAGATTCTCTCTTTTCGTGTGGACCACTGTGGGTTAAACATGTTTTTTTAGAGACATTTGGTTTCCAGAAACTTTTGCAGAGCTCTAAGTGTTGCATTCAGATGCTTCTCTGCAGCTTCAGAAGCTGTAGCCTTATTTAATCACAGACCAGTCAGTCAATTAGCACCATGTGTGACGAGTGCAAAGGTTTAATCCTGTTAATTAATGATTGATTGTTAAGAAGTAAAACTAATTTAACAACATCTTGCTTTACAGAACATAAACTATATGTGACATAAGTGGGATTTAAAAAACAAAAGGCTGTCATCAAACTAAATAAACTTATCAGCTGCAATTAAAGTTAGAGCTAATATTTAAGAATGCAGTAAATATTTTATTGTTCTGTTTTTATACTTTTCCAACCTGCATCATGTTCCAGTAATTATTAAATTCCTTTAGTCTGGAAAAGTCATTAGATACAAAATTAAGCAGGTTTAAATTTAGCCTTCAGTGATGCCAGAAACACGCTTTACTTCAGTAAAAACCAAACAATATAAAATACATTGAAATTATAAAGCTAATATGAAGTGAAAATAGCATTTTTATTCTTTATAGTTTTCCGTGTTTGTTAAAAAAGAGATAATATCAGTCATTATAATAATGATAATAGGGACAGTAATCTGAATTTTAAAAAAGTAAATGAAGAAGTGAATTAATTAGCAGCAGAGTAAATAATTGGAGAGGAAGGATTTGATCAAATGACTGTTTCTTGTTTTTTATCGGATTCTCATCGTTTGCTGGTTGTTTTTTTATATGCAGGATCGTTTTTTACAGTGCATTTCCTCAGACCTTCAGTCAGCAGCTGTCACACTTCATCAAAGCTCCATCACCAATGATAATGTGACCCGGCCGACTCAGCACCGCCGCTTCCCGCTGCCCACAGTATTGGCAAGTGTCAGATAGCCAATAGATTTATGTATGCAAATCAGGCCGATCAATGGAGTCTGCCACAGCCTGAGATCTACGAGCACGACACCAGGCCTGGAATATTTCCTGTCAAATAAAACCCGGCGGCAAAGCAGAGAGGAAGCCCGGAAAAAAAAACTTAATATGAAAGGAAAAATGATTTGAGGAAGAAGAAATGAAAAAGAGGAGATTTGATGAGGAAGGCTCGCTGTCAAGGAGACGGCAGTCAGCCAATCATCAGAGAGAATAATTGTGAGCTGGGCTGTCATTGGAGGAGCAGCTGAGTTTTACACCTTTTACTGTCAGATTCATTCAACCTGAGGATCCGGATCTGGAAGAATCAAATCAACTGATTCACTAAAGCTTTTACTGCATTAATTCACTTTATTCATGTTTTTTTTAAACAGCTGCTGCATTTAACACATTTATATAAGCACATAAAGATCATTACAGTTTTTAAAATTAGGTGAATTATGAATTATTTATATAAAAATTGAACATAAAGCTAAAATTTACTTTTCATTATTTACATACAAATTCTATTAAACCTATTTATTGTTCATAAAAAAGTACTTCTAGCATAGAATAAATATTATTCAACAGGAATGAAAAGAAAATATTGTTTTAAAACCTTACAAGCCAAAATCTTTCATTAAAACAGGTTATTTAATTAAACTTAATGTTTATTCAGAGCCTTCCTCTCCTCCATCACCTCCTGTTAGAGCTCCAGACAGGGGAGGGGGTGAGGGGGCGTGCGGGGGTCGCCTGTCGCTGTGTCACCGCCTCCCCCCGTGGGAACCGCCGTCAAACGGAAAGGTTGTCCCACATCTGCATAATCATTAAAACGGCGACAGAAAGTCGTTCTGGGAAACAATCAATGTTGTTTTAAAGAGCCTTAAAAAAACAAAAAGACAACAAAAAAAGGCTCTGGGTGTCTTAAAGAAGATTTAGTGTCTCATCCTGACGAACGGCAGCGCTGGCAGTTTTACCAGACAGAGAAACTCGGAGGGCTTCAGAGACAATCGGCTCACAGACAGCGTTCAGCCTGAAGGATGCTGAAAACATCATGGATGATCATGCTTACTGTGAGGAATGTCTAAAATCACCTCCAACTGCTCAGATCTGACCACTTTAAGGGAGAAGAAACAAGAACTTAGATTCCAGATGAGCTCCTTTTTATATAAAAGCTGCATTATTTATCCAGGAAACATTTTGTTAGGTTTATTCAATGATGATTATAAAATTAATGTGTGCTTATAAAACTTTTTTGCAAGGGGATGCTCCACTCCTGTCTCATGATTCAGTCAGCAGACCATCCTGCCTTGTCATTCTGATGAAGCATTCTGTCTTCATGAACTGATCAATTGTTCTGTCAGAACAATACTGTAACCATGCGTCATGTTCTGTTAATAAAATGCTCTGCGGAGGAGGTCCAGTGGTAGACAGTTTGTTTGAGTCTGGGGTTCAACTGTCTCTGCTTTCTGCAGAAATTGTATCCATAATTGTGTATTTCAGTTTTTCTTTTGCAAAAAACCTACATTTTATGAACCCGACACATTTAACTGTGGAAGTTAATCTTCTGAGGAAGTTTTCTCTCTAAACCACATCCATCCATTTTCAAACACGCTTATCCCAAGTGGGGTCGCGAGGGGTGCTGTCTCTGGGCAAGAGGCGGATTTAGAGGAGCCACTTAACCCAACAGTCATGTTTTTGGACTGTGGGAGGAAGCTGGAGTACCCAGAGACAACCCACACATGCTCAGGGAGAACATGCAACTCCATGCAGAGAAAGGGGCTGGGAACCGAACCCAGAACCTTCTTGCTGCAAGGCAGCAGTGCTACCGACTGTACCATTGAGCCCTCTCTAAACACACATCTCAGCTAATATATTTATGTGGAATCTTTAAAGAGCAAAGATCTTTCTATATCAGACGTTATTTCCTTTCTAACAGATGCCAGCTCCCCCTGACAGATGTTTTAAAACCTATATCTGGAAAAAAAGATGGATGTTTGATCAGGATCTACTCGATTTGTAAATCAAAAGTGTTTTATTCCATGATCTTAATCTAATTTCTAACCCTTCATAAACATCTAGCTGATTTCATTCTATGTTTGTACTTCCATTTTATGATAACTTTTCCAAATTGCTCTACATGTCTTCATGACCCTTTAGAATAAAATAAATAGTTGAATTGCTCCAGATTATCTAATAGAAATTAGCTGTTTGTACTTATAATAATCTATGATTTGTTAATTAAGAATATTGTCTTAATCCCTGCAGGAATGTTCATTCCTACACTGTGATGGTAACACATAGGAAACCTTAAATATCCAACAGCTTCAGTCTAGAGTTTTTATCTAAAATAAGATATGGTTTTTATTTTGGCACTTTCACCGCGGTATTATTACCACTTAGAAAGGTAGGATGTTTCCTGTGGTATGATTGGTTGATCAGGTTCCCATGACGACTTCTTCCCTGGAGGCTGAAGGATTTGAAGCATCTGAGTTCTGACCCTGAGAACCATCCAAATGGCATTACCCAGCCGACAAAAAAAACTGCTGTTCTGCATTTATGTATCCTGTTTCATCGCTGCGTAAATGCTGAGTAGTCTTTAATTGTGCTACTTAAAGGCATACTATGCAACATTTTTCAGTTAATTGATGTGTTCCATAACGTTTTGGATGATTAAATGAGTCATTTCAGGTCGAACAAAGGTTTTCTCTGCCGCCCTGGTGGTCTGTAGGGGAAATACCGTACTTGCAATTGCAGGAGCCCTCGGCCCGCACCCACAGGCTCAGAAGTCTCGTGCATCGCGAGAGTCGGTCTTGCTTTACGGCGAGAACTGCTACACCCCCCCCCCCCCAGTGAAAGGCACGCTAATTGCTAGCGCAGTGGCGATTTTTGTGCAGTTGTCATGGCGGAACCAGCGAGAAAACAGCGAAAAAGCCCATGTCATCCGACAGTGGGATAAATGCATGGGAAACTCCAACTTGGCTAACTACAATCTTTGTTATTTAGACACATGCATAACAAATATTGTATGAAAACATGCTAAATTTTCAAACAAAATAGTCACTTACCGCAGTGGACATGGTGATTCGTTGCGTTTGCCTGTCTGCTAAGCTCAAAACAACCGCGTCTGGCTTGACGGAGAAACCAGGAGAACAGCTGAGCATATTTACGACAGTGCAATTTTACTTTCGCCCTCTGGGGGGAGCCTCGCTGGAAAATCAACACTGGTTGCATAGTATACCTTTAAACATTAGGAAAGTTTTTTAGTCCAACTTTCATTTTTTTTCATTTAGTTTTTCTTCTCATGTCCTACCTATAAAGAGTCCTATGATATGAAATGGTTGACAAGTGATGGGTTGACCTTGAATATGGCGTCCCGGGGTGGGCGGGCTCAGAGACAGAAATACCTGAGAAGAATTAAAACGTTTTGCGAATAGATGCAGTTGTGATTTTTATTTAATTTTGATGTTTTTTGTCTTCTTCATTCCATTGGACATTTATGAGCCAGGAACAAATATTTTACTGCTTAATGGGAAAAAAAAAACATCTGTAAAAATAAACATCAAACAAACCTTTTAGCTTAAATGTTCAATATTTTAGATGTGTAGACGGATCCACATGGACTCTTTTGGTGTTTGTCTTCAGAGGTCCAGCGGTTTCTCTGGGTCATATGTGTCTCAGATGGAGGTTATTAAATCTATTGTTTTGAAACAATATTTGCTATGAGTTTAGAAACATTTACTGGACCAGAAACTTTTCACTTCTAACAAAATGTTTTGCAGAAAAGGAGAAAGAGCCGTAAAAAGTAACAGGAGATTATTAGAAGTAAATTGACTTCATGAAAAATAACAGCTCTGGTATAGAGGAAGAGGAGGAAGAAAGTAGGAAAAAGAAGAAGAAATAATGAGAAAAAGTGATGAGGAAGCAAAGGGAAGGAGAGGAGGTAAGGAGAGGGTCCTCCTCTATCAGCAGATAAGGAGCAGAAACAGATGAATCCTACTGGCCAGAGAGCCTCATCCCGCCTCTTATCTCCTCGCCTTCATCAAGTCAGGACACATTTCATAGAAATTTGCGAAATCAGGAAAGCCGTGTATCGTGTCATCTATCACCGAGCTGCGCCGGCCCATACATCCTCCCAGCTTCACAATAAAAGCCACAATTGACATTTTTTTAAAAGAATACGTTTCCCAACAATTATCCTGCAGCAGCAGCTTTCAAGGTCGAACTAAAGTTAAGGTCCAGAAGGAAGAAAGTTACTGATAAGCAGATAGAGAGTCGGCCGAGAATCTCTACGCTTTCTTTACTGAATCCTGTAAAGACGGGAAAAAAGGGGGTTTTCTAATTTTCCTGCAAATCCCAAACAATCAAACCATAAACTGACTTCATGAAATGAAGTCTTGAGCAGGATCTCTCTGTTCTGTCGACCTTCGGTTAGTGTTTTACCGTCACCTTTAACTACAGCCGCCCAGAAAAGAAGAAAAAAAAGCAAAGATTGGCTCTAAAACGAACTGAAAAAGACAAGCAGGGGTTTCTAGAACATTTCAGGGAAAAGAAGGAATAGGAAGACATCCTCTGCTGAAATCTGAACTGTAGGCTCTAAAAAGTCACGACAATCTAGATTCTATGATGAATTATGATCAGTCAGTGCTTACTGGTACAAATAACTGCCTAATTTGTGGAATATAGATGGTTTCCTTTCCTTTCCTTCTAACTCAGCAGACTGAAGGGTTCACTAAGGTCTCCCACCCCATGCACTGAAGGACTAGAGAGCTCCTTCTGTGACGGACTGCTGCTCCCTAGGTTCTAGGGTTGCTATTTCTATTGCGCCAAAAAGGAGGACATTATGCGGCATATCAATAAATTACTGAGGTGTAAATAAGAATCTGGTATACTGTCATTTATTGAACATTTTTGAGGGGCTTAAAGATGCTTGTGTAGCTGAATAGGAAATATTAATGAAAAGTAAAAAAAAAAGTATTGGTTCCCAGTAGGGCTGAAACAATTAATCAGATTAATTATGATTAATTGATTATTGAAATAATCGTCAACTTAATTAGTAATGGATTAATCATTAGCTGAAGTATAGAAGCTTTATAAAGTGTCTTTAGCTGACAGAGCGTCCCACTTAGAGCAGTTATTGTACTAAGATAGTAAAGATATATAAACATTTTGCATTTAAGATAAAAATAACTTTTTCTTCTGTCAGTCTGCTCTATTCAGAACTCCTCAAGTTCTCAATTTAGTTTTATCTGGTTTAATTTTGTGAAAAAAGGAACCTTTGGTTATCTGCTTATTAATTAGTTAATTGAAAAACATAATGAAGAGATTAATTGATTTGCAAAATAATTGTTAGTTGCAGCTCTAGTCCAATATTTGTATTTATTTAATACATTGTGTTGTTTAAAAAGTGACCACTGAGACGAATCTTTTAAAGTGCAGAATACCACAAAGCATAACATGTGTGGACCTAAATGTAAAAAACTTATTTAACAGGTTACATACATAATAAAAAAAATCCTAATATTTTATTTAAAATACAAAAGAAATTGTAAAAAAAATATTAAAAAGAATAAATTAATTAAACTGCTTTTCTATATATATATATATATATATATATATATATATATATATTATATAGATTTGTTTTTATGGTCGTCCCTTTAGCTGTGGGCGAGTCACTGAAAATCTCCTGGTCCACTTGGTCCACTTCCACTCCACAGTCACATTCTGTAGGACTGGTGATCTTTTACAGTGTGGTCCACCCTGCACAGCTCTGCAGAAGTTCTTTTAGCATCCATGGGCGACCAAAAATTCATGCAAAAAAGCCCTCATTGAAGAGGTACCTGCCTCATGTTTATTACTTTTATGTTAATCTGTCTCTGCATGTTGTTCAATTCCAGCTTTCTCGACTGCTCACCTCCACATCGCAGCGAAAAAGTGTGGAGAAGCCAAGGAATGAGTCTCCACTCTTTTTGGTTATAAATTCACGCTCTTTAGTCCGTTTAGAGTTAAACGAGGTTTTGCGTTTTGGCATGATGCTAACTTTCCATCAATATATAAATTAGCAGCACTCTGATCCTTGTTTCCTTTTTTAGCCAATGACAAAAAAATATTTATCTGATTCAGTACCACTCTACCACTTTTTTTACATTCTATGAATGGATATTCTGCTGCAGCCTGTAGCCCAGCAAAAATGAAAAAAAAAAAGAAAATCTGCTCTTGAAGCCTTGTGCTAACGGAGGACAAATAGGCGTCCGGCTAAACAGTGCAATAAAAATCCAGGCCTAAAGCCGGACATATGGCCACCCTACTAGGTGCTCAAAGGAGCACCATCACAGATCCTTCCTCCCAGCAGCTCTTTGACTCCATAACCATCACTGCTCCTAACAAACTTAGTGTTTCTACATCCTTGCTAATATTTGCACAGTTTTGCTGTGAATTGTCAGTCATTCTTTTGCTCAGCCAGTGAGACAAACACGTTTTAGACGTTTCTCTAGTTTAATCTTAGTAGCCGTTTTGGTAGCCTTCAGGTATTTTTTATGTTGTGATGCTTTTTTTTTTTTATTGTACTATTCTATTTTGTATTCCTGTTTTTGATTCAGACCTTGATAGCTGCTTCTTTAGTGACACAACATTAAGAAAAATATATAATAATATATATACAGCTCTGTGATTGGATGCCCTCTGGACTCAGTGCAGGAGGTGGGAAACAGAGGAATCCTAACTAAATAAACATCCCTGTTGGATAATGTCTCCCCCCCCATGCATGAAGCTGGTGCTGAACTGGACAGCTCCTTCAGTGACAGACTGCTGCCCCTAAATGCACGAGGGAGCGTTATCACAGATCCTTCCTCCCAGCAGCTGGAAGACTCTAGAACCACCACTGTTCCCAACAACCTCAATCAGTTTCTACCTGAGTCAGTTAAATAACCTGCTGCTGCCATTCTGCACATCCCTGGTGTTGCTGCTATTTTCAAATATATTCCGATATCCATTGTGCAAAGTACACTATGTGACCATTTTTTCTATAATGTTTTTGATGCTGTAACACAAAAATGTCCTCATTGTGGAGCAATAAATGGATTTTCTGCATATATATATATATATATATATATGCTTCCATCTATGTTGATGACATGCCTCACTTTCTACGCTGTGATAAAAACACAGAGAATCTTATTTATTTTCTGTTCTAGGTTCGTATTTTCAGCCCATGTACCGCTGGGATAAAATTATTCTTAAATTGTAAATGATTAATCGAGATGCAACCAAAATATTCTATAATGTTTTTAATATTAATAATATTTTTCTACTCACATTAACTGAATACATCTTTCCCTTCCACTGCTGACAACAATAATCCACCTTCCACACTTCTTCTGTTTTTGGATGTTTTGAGAACCTTAAATGTTTCAGATCAGGGTTCCTCTGCAGCAGGAAGTCCTCACCTCTGAAGTCTGAAGGAAGAAGATTGCTGCTGGAAAATCCTGACATTGTGGTTAAATTCAAACCAATCAGAGTCTATCACACAGAACTATTAGCTAGCACAGAACTATTATTTTTATTTAAAAATACATTAAAAAAATGTTTTTAATTGACTTTTTCTCCGAGTTCATATTATAAATATCCTAAATAGTTTCTCTGATGTTTTTATTGCAGGAGCGTATGTTTATTTTTTATTTACTGCTAAAGGAATGAGTTTATTTAAGCTTCCAAAACTGTTATCTTTACCTGGGCGTTGTTCTAAAAGCGGTCCGGTTCTAATCTGGTTCTGTGGGCCCTTCGGTAGTATTGCAGTGCGTGTTGTTCATGACCAAACTGCTCCAATTTCCAGGCCCGTCTGGGCGCCCGGCTGATATTTGTCTCGCATGGTGTTCAAGATATTTTGTCCCCTTTTCTTCCCTCCTCTTCTTTTTTTTTCCCTGCAGATTTAAATCGGCAGGAGGATCCTCGCTCGGTTCCTCCTCTGACAGCACAGAAATAATTACAGTTACAGGCCCGCCTGCTGTTATATTAGCCCCCTTATCAGGCTGCAGAGGGGAGCAGTTGATCAACGGAGGTCACTGTATCCTGACCACAGCACAGGAGCTACATGGTTATTTGGAGATATGATAAATAAAAGCTGCAACAACACTTCTTATCAGCCTCTGGGAGCTTTTTGTTTCATTCCCGGCTCCCTGTTTCCCATCTGTGGAGGCGTCTCTGGAGAAAAGAGGAGAAAGTTAACAAAAACCTGCAAACATCTGGTGATTAACTCATGAGCTGAAACAACAGATGATCTCTGTGCATGATTTCCAAGCTTCAAGCTGAAAAAAGTGTGTTTCAGCATACATGCAAGGCCATTTATTTAGCCCCGACCCTGTCAGATAACCTGGGAGGTTGTGTAAATGCAGCCACATTATTCTAACAACAGGGTCGCAGCAGCAGAGAGCAGAGATAATAGATGCAGCTACATTATCCTGAAGTGGCGGGGAAATTGAGAGGTGAGGAGAGGGAGCAGAAAAGATGAGGCTGCGTTATTATAAAGCCAGATTGATAGGGACGGAGGTCGAGGCTGAGGGGGGGTAAATAAATACATCTACATTATTCTGGAGTGCTGGGAGCGCTGGAGGTTAGCCTGAGCACAGAAAAACAGATGCAGACGCATTATTCTTTAGTCAAAATGAAGTTCTGGAGGTGAAGCTGGAAAAACTGCATGAAGCATTACTCTGTGGTTAAAGTGATAGTGGGAGGTTAAAGATGCAGCTTTACCTGCATTATTCTCAGCCTGGAAGAGACGGCGAGGCCACAGCTGCTGAATAACAGTTATACTGCAGAAAACATCTAGAAATAAGTCAAAATGTCTTAAATTAAATGTATTTACCCTTAATTTCAGTAGGTAAATAAGATTAATTGCCAATAGAATGAGGATATTTACAATTAAAATAGGATAATTAGATAATATGCACTTGAAATAAGACAATGAATTTGTTTTTTCTTATTTTTAATGTGAATTGTCTTATTCCATTGGCAGAGTGTCTCACTTACTCCCTAAATTCAAGCAAAAATGCACTTATTTTAAGAAAAAATGACTAAATTTAGATTTTTTCCAGTGAGAGAGGAATAGTATAAATAGCTTATTATTTTATAAGAATTATATTCGCTTTTTAGAACAGAATCATTGGATTCAATAGCTTATTGAATTTTATAAGAATTATATTAGCTTTTTTTTAGAACAGAATCATTGGAATTATCATTTTCTAAATTATATAGGCTTTAAAACACTTTTCGATTTGAAATGGCCATTGATTTGTACATACGTTTTGCTCGTTTGCACACAGCCACAGCTCACTATGGAAGGGGATTAGAGCCACTGAAAAATAAAGTAAACAGATTTTTTAAATTTTATTTCATTATGAAAAAAGTCATTATTCTGATTTTTGGTACCACAATTCTGACAGCCTAACAAACTATGTTAACATCCAGCCGTAGCCTTGGATTGCCTTCGACTGTTCTGGACCAAACAGTTCAACTAAAACATATTTTCTTTAATCCAATTGTTTTTAATATTCTTTATTGTTTCTGCATTATTTTATTTTAATTTTTATTTTCCTACTTGCTTTGATTCTGTTTTATTTTTCCTGTATTTTTATTTATGTAAAGCACTTTTGCATACAAATAAAATTTAAATTTGTCCATTGCCTTTCAGAGACCAGCTCTCTGGTTTTAATCACCTTCTGCTCTTCCGTTAATCAAATAGCATCAGCAGGGACGGAAAAAAGTCGCCTAATTCATCATTTTTCCTGGTGTGTTCCTGTTCCTCTAAAATTCACATCTTTGTCGAGGTGAAGCTGAATGTAATAATGCTTCCTTCATGGCGCCCATCTACATTAAGATCAACAATTCTGAGATTAAAGGTAGATTACCAAGGATGTAAAAAGTTCTCAGCCTCACATGTTTCAGTCTCTCCACCTAACCGAAGTTAGCATCTTAGTGCTGCTTAGTTCCCAATGAAGATGCATTGGGACCGGTATACTAAGTGAGTGACTTAGAAGCGGCAGCTGTCAAGGAAGGCGGCTATGGACGGCGGAAACATGCAAGAGGAGGAGAGTTTAATTATGAGAATTCGTGGATGAGTCCCTCCGTCATCCATTTTTTATTTAGAGGAAAGCGGGGGGCGAATGTTGTGGAAAGAGGACGCCA
>JAGKQL010000038.1:1774486-1788296 GCA_018398635.1 Cyprinodon brontotheroides
AAAAGTCAGAATTCTGAGATTAAAGTCAGAATTCTGAGATTAAAGTCAGAATTCTGAGAAAAAAGTCAGAATTCTGAGATTAAAGTCAGAATTCTGACTTTTTCCCCATACTATACTGAAATAAAATTTAAAAAATCAGTTAACTTTTTTTTTCAGTGGCCCTAATCCTCTTCCGTATGAGCGGGACAAACACTGAGGATTACATTAAATAATTCACAATCAGAAACAGTTTCTCTTTCAATTAGAGATGAAAACACTTCCAGGTTTCCCCCAAAACAGATTCATATTCATATATTCAGATTTATGAAATGTGCTTAAAAAGAAATCAATAAAAAAAATCAAACAAACTTCAGGATTTGCTACAAAACATGTAAAACTGCAGCTTTACTGCTGAGTCACAGAGTAACCATCGTAAAACACTTCAGCTGATGGGGGGGGGCAGCATTTAGGGACGGACAAACATTCAGCTGACAAATTCATCATTTCATGTCATCAAAACAGAAAAACCCATGAGAATAAGAGCAGCCTGCAGCATCATCCCCTGATTCACAGATTAAACTGGTTCAGTTTATTCATTTAAAAGATCATGCAAAATAAAAACAGCATGACTTATTAGAAATCACTGCCTTTTATCTAAATCTCACCTATGTCTTCTTTTATTCCTACCTAAAATTCTTTTGGTTTCTGAAGTGCAGAAAAAAACCGTTTAGAAAATGCATTCACAGATTTCCAAGATGTACGTAACACTGAGTGCGTAGTTTGCACTTATAAAGCCACTTTTTATGCAAAACTTCAGTAACTTCATGTCTGAATCATGTGTTTTAATTAAATCTGCAGAACAGAACCAGACGTTGGACTCAAATGAAACTGTTGCCTTCACTTTCGATCATACAGCAACGAAAAACAAAACAGGAGCTCTTATTGTGAAAGGAGTGACAGGAAGTAATGGGCGGTACGCAGGATGTAAGAAATGTCTGATGAGAAAAATGGTTAAAAAAAATGGTGATTCTTCCTCGTTCGGTTTCTTTCGGGAGTTCGAAATGTTTTGTGGTTTTTCTGGGGAAACTAAACTCAACGAAAAAGTCAAAGTTGATAAACAACCAATCAGAAATCAGAGCAACTCTGTTGCCGGGTAGGAAATGTTGCAGTGAAGTTCAAGGATTATGCAGCTCTCTGGACAGTTCCAGAAAATCCTGATTCAAACTTCTGGATTCTTCTGCTGACAAGGCTTATGGTTAATGTAGTTTTTAAGATTATGTACGGAAGCTCATTGTAGCCAAAAAAAACAGATTTTTTTTCTTTTTAATTATTCAGGTTTTTATTTATTTGTTGACATTTCTGAAGTCATGCTAAAGAGAAATGTTAATTTTTTTCTAATAATTGCATAATTTTTTTTTTCTTCAAAGGTGAAACTGAAAAATAATGAACAGCATCTTCAACTTTTCTTTTTTTGACTACATCTTGATCCTAGAACATCTTTATTTTCACAGTATTTGCACAGCTATTTGATCGGATTCTTAGTGATTTTTTTATATTAAAATCAGGAAGCCATAATGTATGACGTGAACATTAAATGGACCAAATTTGTTTTTCAAGATGTTTTTTTTTTCATTTTTGAAGGTCTGAATATTTGGCCTCATGTCCTATTTTTTGGAGAAAATTTTTTTTTTAATATTTTTAAGCTTTTTTTTTCTTAGAATCATATTCAAAAAAATCAAAATTTTTCTATTTGTTGATTTTTTTTTATTTTATTTCCTCCTTCATTCTTTTTCTGCTTTTTTTGGGTATAATGTACTTCCATACATCCAGACACTTCTCTTTTCCACACCATTAAAAAGGATCTTTTAAAACAGATGTAGAGATCAAACGCCCCCTGGTGTCCGCTGATGGAATTAATCAATGAAAAACTGGATGTTTGAGATTAAATCTGGGTTTGAAAAGTTAAGATAAGTTTAATAGATTTCATTTCCAGTTTTGCAATAGTTTTCAGTCTAGAATGTAAGTTCAGATCAGCTGAAAGAAAACCACAAACTTTTTTTCTTTAATTGCAAGAAGATACTTTGATTATCTGTCTCACTCCTCATCTTTGCTTCATGGAGAGGTGCATCATGGGTAGTGTAGTTTCTCCACGGTGTCTATGAGATGGCCTTGGCTTCAGGCAGGAAGGCCTCCCAGTATTTAATGAGCTGCAGGTCAAGAAAGAGAAAACCGTTCAGTTTCAGATGATGCAAGGGAACTAGCTGCAAGACACCAACCTAAAGATGCTATTTTTTTATTCTAAAAAAACTGGATCATCGTCTAGCAGATGAAGTACTTGAGTAATATAAAGCAATTCTTTGACCTGCTGTTCAGAATTGAAAGAGGGAAAACCAGGGATTTAACGATGATCAGCTGTGAGAGAAGCCGGTCTCTCTAAAGAAAGAAAAACAAAAAACCATTCAGAATAAAAAGCAGAAACTTTTCCAGGTTTAAAAATTTCAGTTTTTTTTTTTTTTTTCTCAAATACTGCCGACTTCTTTGCGGATGGTTTTGGAGATTTGCTCAAAGTCTCGCTCCCCCTGCTGGACTTTTCCCTCCAGCTAGAAAACAAAGGAGGAAACATTCAGCGTTCGCTAACCTGTAAACTAGAAATGTTGAGATTTTACAGCCTTAGAGGGAAAACATGTCTGATGATCCACAACCGACCTTAATCTGTGAATTAGTTTAGACTTCTATGTAGATAACTATTTGACAGAAATGTTTAAATGACTTTAGAAACCATGAATTAAACTCTGTAAGGCAGGAAACTTATTTACTCCTTAATATCCTGTAAACTTTGATGAAAGACGTCCTTCATTTATAGATAAACTTAAAAACTTAAGTCTGATTTCCTGAAGTTAATTTTCAAGTTGAACAGTCATTGGACCAATCCAATTCGAGATAAAAGCAGAGGGCGGGATGTGATTGGACCACTGAAGGCAACCAATCAGAGCAGAGTGGGATTTAAGGAGGCGCCATCAGCGTCTCCTGTTAATAAATGGAAATTGTCTAAAAACCAAACTGAGCGATTGTTGTTCTCTACTTCAAAAACACTTTAGATTTTAAAATAAAAAAAATGTCTATTATTTTTCTATATTCTTTTATCCTAATAAGAAGTCAATGTATAACATGGATGCATAAAAAACCTGCATTTTATTTCATTTTTAAAAATCTGTTTAAAAATAAATATTATGTGAGCAGCCCACGGACCTTTACTGGTTGATGATTTTCTTTATTGGACCGCTGATTTTTAATTGGTTACCCTTGATCTAAAGGGACAAGAAAAATAGTTTCCTAAATAATTCAACGATTTGAGATGGAGTTTAAGGTTTTAATGTTTTACATTTAAGTTTAAAAGCTAAATAAAAATTAGAAATGCAACACTGGGATTAGATCGAGTTTCACAAATTTCCTTTTTTTTCCTTCAGATTTTAGTGAAAGTCGTAATTCCGATAAAAATAGTCATACGCCGTTAAAATTCACAATTTTAGTGTAAAAGGAAAAAAATCTGAGATGAAAAAATTCAAAATATAAACAAAAGAAGTAAGAATTTGATTAAAATCTAAAATAACATTTAAACAAACAGTTTCACACCAAAGAAAAGATTTTGAGTTTTGAAACTAAACTCAAATCAAACTTTTTTTATAGTTTCTTTAAAAGTCAGAATTTTGAAGAAAAAGTCAGAAAAAAAGTTTCAAATTTGTGATTTCCAGATTTCACGTTTTATTTCCAATATGATACAGATTTCACAGCTTAGACTGTGACCTGATACGGCTTGAATCATACATTACTTTATTACTGATTCTGTTATTCAAACAAACAACAATATCAGAATAACTGACCCATAAATTATTAAGCAATGCGTCACACAAACTTTAAACAGCGGGGTGGCGTTTCTATCAGCTGGCTTTTATCGGAGAAAAAAACATGCAGGTTTTTAGCTTTTGGTCATTATTGGAGCGATTTCCATGATCAAAATCAGAATTTATAGAAAGAAAAATGTTTGAAATTCAGAGAAAAGATTTAGAGTTCTGAGACTGAAATCTAAAATTTTTTTTAAAAAAAACTCAATTCTGAGACAAAAAATTATATTCTGGGATTTTTATCTCAGAAATCTGAGAAAAAGGAAACCTTACACAAAACAATTTGTCGAGAAAAAAAAACATGTATTGTTTTCGCAGCGACGCTAATCTTCTCCCATAATTCAGCTGATGAATGTGATGGAAGATGGTTTATGAAAAAACAACAAAATATAAGAACAAAAACTAAATACGCTGAATTAAAATCCGCTAAACGTGAACTAAAGGAGGCAACGAGGCGTGAAGCAGCAGACAGACAGACGGACAGACAGACAGACAGACAGGCGGGCGGGCGTAGCAGCTCCTAAGTCCTATATTTTTTTGCGGTCGGAAGGCATGGCGATGGAAATGCAGCAAAATTTGAAACAAACTCAGAGCTTCCAAAAGAAAAGAGATGAGCAAACAGCGAGCAAAACTAAATCTGACCAGGGAGGAGTTTCTGAAACGTTTTTTTTAAAACAAACAAGTTTCACTCCTTTAAAGGAATTCATGATATTAAATAAAGTCTTTAGGAGGAGGTCAGAAAAATGAAAATATTCAGCAAATATTCCTCATTTTTTGGTCAAAATGAAAGAGGAATAGCGATCCCGCTGCACCATCATGACAGGTTGGTAACGATGTTTAAAGATAAAGAGGATTCTCTCATATGAGAGGAACTTATTCATCGACGGATCCTTTCACAGTCTGGTTCAGTTTGTCGACACTTTTCCAGGATTATCAAAGCAAACAGCTGGTCTGATAGAGCGAACAAACGCTCTTCATCATTTGACTTTATAAACATCTCAGCTTCTTTAGAAGCAGCAGTAACGTTACAGACCCGATGCGTTGGTACATGTGTCATTTATTAATCATAATATCAAAATAAAGGCTGTTTGCTTCCTTTCACAGGAAAAAATCGAAATCTAGATAAGTCATTTTTCTTAAAATAAGTGCATTTGTTCATTTGACATTTTGCCAATGGAACAAGACAATTAACATTTAAAATAAGAAAACACAATTGCATTGTCTTATTTCAAGTGCATTTTATCCAATTATCTTATTTTAAGAGTAAAAATACTCATTCTATTGGCAAAATATCTCATTTACCTGCTCAAATTAAGTGTAAATACACTTAATCTCAGTAATGCTTACTTATTTCTAGATCGTTTTTTCAGTGTTCGCAGATGTCTGTGATTCTTTGGACCCTCCAGATCGACTCAGTCTAAAATAATCTGCTCCAAACTGACTGAGAAGTTGTTTAAAGTATTAAAACAGTTCGTTTTTTTCATTCAACCCTTCGTTTTTATGAAGCCAATCAGCCGTTTGTCGTTTGGCGGTTCTTCATCTTTAATCTAGATCTAGAAACACGCCTTTTATCTGGATCATCGTTGGTTTAACTTTTCACTGATCTGATTTTACTCCTTTCCAACTCTCTCCTCGGTCTGACACCTTTGAAGCTTTCTGACGACCAAAATAAAACAAAAGCGGCATGGTTACAGGCACTGTGTCTTTACTCATTTAAAAAAATCATCCAGACAGAATAAATTGATCATTTTATTGTTAAAATGTCTGTTTGAATCTGTTAGAAATAAAACATCAGCGACTTTAAACCGATTCATTTGTGAGCAGCAGATTCAGAGCAGACTGTAGTTTGTGTTTGGTGCCTACAGGGGGCAGCGTGGGCTAAAGCTCTAATTTAGACTGAAGGAACCTTCATCACAGAGAGGTTTGATACTGATGATGATGATGATTAAAAACCCGACGGAAACCAAACCTGAATCTATTATTTTTTTATTCAATCTTAAAAAGAAAAATAACTATTGTTACATTTCTGTGTTTTAATGAATAAAAAATAAAATAAACTTCATAATAGTAATGGAAACAAATGAATGACCTTTAACCCCTAAAAGGAGAGAATATGATGACTTCAGAACAGGTTTCTTCCTGTTCTGCTCAGCGGATCTTTTTCCAGCAGCAACAAGTTAAAATGTTCTCAGAAAAAGCCGCCGCGTGTTTCCTGTCAGAGCCTGAACCAAAACCCGACTCCTGACAGGAAGCTCCAAATAAATGTTGGTTGTAACTCTACTGCGATGGCTCCTCGCCTGCAGCTTCTGACAGCCTCCCTCCCCCCCTCCCCCCTCCAAAAAGCCGGCTCCTGACAGCCGCTCGCCTCGGCCGCTCAGGCCCCCGACCGCGCAGGCCCTCCGCGTGCGCGCGTGGATCCTGACAGATGAATTTCTGCTGTGACGGCTTCAACAGAAGCTCTAATAAAGTACTTTTCGACTCTCCTGTTTGTCGTGGCGAGTTGGGCTGAAGTCTGCGGGAAAAGAAGTTTTCGGATGGATGAGCCGAGTTTATTTCAGCAGCTGAACCGCAGACTGTGAAACATGAGGGATTCTCTCAGCGCCCAGTTTATTTCACTGGGAGAGCAGCGTCCTCTGTGATCAGACGTCAGAGCGAAGCCACTCAGGGTCCCTTTAATGGGTTAAATACCTGAACCCTAATATGAGCTTTACTCTGCCTCAGATTCAGCCTTCACCACAGCTTCGTTATGTTTAGATCACCTTAATATTCTGCAGCACATCGTTCAGGGTTTAAACTGATCAGAACGAGAATAAAGAAAAGCTTCTCAGCTAATTGTTGAGGAAATGGTGGCCGGTTTGTGGATAAAAATCAGTCCAGTCTAAATAAGCTGAAGGATGACTGCAGCCTGAGAGAAACCTGAGGATCATTGGCTGCAATGCTGGTTTCCACAGCCAGGGGGAGCTATACGCCCTTTAATGACCTGTTAGAGGAGGAGGAAAGGAGTCTGACAGAAGATGACCCACATGAACAACCTGCAGGACCAGACCAGGATCCAATATCAGTTATAATCCAGAACTGGATCCAGATCTGGAACCACATATGATCCGGATCTACATCTAGGCATGACCTAGAACTGAATGAAAAAAGTTAACATTTTGTAATTCCTTGTGGTTTGAATTCAATTTGAGGCGTTAATTAAATTGTTCTTTATTTCAGTGTCTAAGTTGTCTAAGAAATATTCCCACCCCTGACAGATTCAGGCTGTTAATGATTCTCCTAATGGAGCTGCTTTATTTTGGAGCGGTCCAATCGGAGTCCTGACAGGGAGCTAAAGATTAGGGTGATGGTCAGGAGACCTACCAAACACAAAGACTTAAAGCTCGTCATCATGGGGGCACAGAAAAGCATGAAATAAAAAACAGGATAGCTGCATGAAGTGAGACTTCTATTCAATTAAGTTTAATTAAAATTCTAAATGTCTTTTTAGGTGAATATACATTCAGAATTTTGGAATTTTACATATTTATGACTTAATTTAAGTTGAAATTACAGTTTTTATATAAAATCTGAATTAGAATTTAAGAAAAACTGTTAAATTCAGCTGTAAAAGATTTGACTATGTTATTAATTTGTTTTGAAAAAAACATTTAGCAGATGAAAACTGGGATCATATCTCAATACCACTAAAGCTATCACCTGATTGTTTTTAAAATAGTTATAATTTGTAAAGGCGTTAATTAAATTGTTCTTTATTTCAGTGTCTAAGTTGTCTAAGAAATATTCCCACCCCTGACAGATTCAGGCTGTTAATGATTCTCCTAATGGAGCTGCTTTATTTTGGAGCGGTCCAATCGGAGTCCTGACAGGGAGCTAAAGATTAGGGTGATGGTCAGGAGACCTACCAAACACAAAGACTTAAAGCTCGTCACTAACTACCAGAGAAAAGAAACAAGCAGCTGCTCAGTGGGTTTAGGAGGAGTTTGATTTTATTGAATTTAATGATTTTTATTGATTTTTTTTAATTGGACATACCTGAGGTTCCTTCAGCTGCTGCCTTATTCACATCTCTCCTCATCGGATGTTAAACTAAGAACCCAATGCTTCAGAGATTTTTCTTCCTATCAGCACAAGTTTGTTTTTATTAATGAGCCTGGTTCTGTTCAAGGTTTGGATGGAAAACGTGAAGATATGACAGAAACTTTGATTACAGCTGAACTCAAAGATTAATAATCTCTCATAAAATATCTAAAGAAATTTCTTAGAATCAATTCCCTGATATTAAAAACGGAGCTGGAATCAAAATTATATTTAGACCCGGTAAAGTCCAATTATCTGTGTCATCTTTTTAACTAACCTTTAGGACATAAAACAAAGTCAGGATGTAGACGACCAGCCTGGACTAGTTTCCATTCTTTGCTCTTATTATTGCAGAGTTAGAAATAATCTCTGCTTCCGTCGGAACCCGTTTGGTTCTGGGAATGTACCGAGCTGCGCTCTCACCTCCTTGATCTCATCTTTGGCCTGCTGCAGCTTGTCCGGCTTGTTGGTGAACTGCAGCTTGGCTTCAGCTTCTCGTTTCTTCTGCAGCAGCATCTGGCTGTCCTGCCACTTCTGCCACGTCTTCATCCGCTGGTCAAACACTCCCTGGACACAAACACAGCCGTGTCCAAAGTCAGGATCACAGAAATAAAAACGGAAACAGTTTTTTTTCTGGGAGGATTTCTGCGTCATCATTCCTAACTTTTCCAGGCTGGATGTCTGTGACGGTTTGAGAAAGAGTATGATAATAAGACTGAGTGGGCTCTGAGTTCTGTAGAAGTTTTAGTCCCATTTCTCTCACTCTTGAGAACACTACAGTGAGTTCCCTCTACAATGTAGTCCTCTCAAAGTGAGGGAAGTGCAAGTGAAGATTCTTGCTAAGAGATGGGACACTGCTAGTTCGGTTCGGTTACCATTTGCATGTTTTGCAAGCGGTACAAGGCTTTGTCTATATAAGACTCAAACTCACTGCGGATCCAGACATTTGAATTGAGAAAGCTTCCTGGAGGGAAGCGAAACGTCTTACCAAATCTTGGAAACCAAGTCCAGTGGATATTCAGCACCCGAACTTTTACGAATGACACTGCTAGATGGGTGGTAATGCCCTGGGAACATGGCGTGTTCACTTACGTCATCGCGTAAACTCAGCGTGAGTCACAACCGTCTGTGTGTTTTTGTTCCGGGTTCTGTCCATCAGCTGCCCCGGGAGGCGCCGGCCAAAATCGGAGTCCCT
This sequence comes from Cyprinodon brontotheroides, assembly GCA_018398635.1. Lineage (NCBI taxonomy): Eukaryota > Metazoa > Chordata > Actinopteri > Cyprinodontiformes > Cyprinodontidae > Cyprinodon > Cyprinodon brontotheroides. The sequence continues at coordinate 1,783,640 of JAGKQL010000038.1, forward strand.
CAATCGGATCAACTGTGAGCTAGATCCCACTGACTCTGCAGAGCTTGAATATCCAATATCCAACTTCTAACCAACTTCACTGCAGTCATAATCATCCAACTTTACGTTAAAAAAAAATTTAATAAAAAAAACTCGCTAGATTTGTGTATTGCGAAAAAATAGCGATTTTGCAATATTAATGTTTTAACACGATGGCAGAGAACTCAGTTGTATTTATGTCTAATATATTCCAAAATATTTTTTTCTAAATGTGTGGTTAATTGTAAAAATATGCTCCCAGTTGTGTAGTTCTTTTCCACAGATGGACGCCATTTCTCCCTTTGCTGAATGATTTACAGAGTATTCAGGGACACCACTGCGTTCCATGTCAGCTCTTGACCGCCCTCAGTCTGAAGGGGTCATTTTAAGGGTTGAAGGGCACTTCCCCCTTGCTCTTATAACTATTGGGTCACACTACCCTTACACATGAACGCGAAAAACCGAGTGTGACGGCCCAAAACGAGTACAAGTGAAAGAAATGGGACTGGGCCTTAATCCAACATGGTGGCTGTTTTTTTTCTGTTGGTTCCCCGTCCGTCTCTGCAGTCGTACCTTGACGGCGCTGATCAGTCGGACGTAGTCTCCCAGCAGCTCAGAGAAGAGGTAGAGGTCGGCGTTGGCCTGGTCCTGGTGCAGCTGGTCGATCTTCTCCTCCACCTCAGCCAGCTGGGACAAAGCTCGGGACAGCGCCGTGTGGTCCTCGCTGTTCCCCAACATGGCCGCTGACTTGGCGAACTGCGCCGTGTTTACGGACAGCTCTGGAGACCAGAAAGGCAAAGAACCTAAATCGGTCTGTGCAAAGTTCACTACATAACAGGCTGAACCTCCTAGAAAGCCTGGAGAACCTGTGATCGAAACCTACTGGAAAGATTAGAGGAAAGTCTGCATGTTTGGAGGGAAAGAAGGAAATGGATCCAAACTCCAACAGTTCTTCAGCGATAGTGGCGTCTAAAAGTGTCATGTTTCAGATAATTAGCGTTTAATGGCGAGAGTATTAAATTCAGGTATGACTTTTTTGACTGAAAAACTAAACAAAGAAAAGTGTTTAAAAATCTCTACCAACAGTAGTCAGGAGTCAATTATATTTTATTTATCTAAAAGAATACAATAAATGTACAATAGCAATGAGAACCTTATTTCCTTAAGGTTTGAAATAAAATCATTTCATGAAGAATATTTAAAGATTTGTTGGGTTCGACCTGCTTCTTGTACATAATGTAAAAACGGAGGCATCCTGCCCCTGCTGTACGGCGCCTCTCCTTAATTTGGTTGAAGTTTAAACAAAGTTTGCTTTAAAACAAAAAACACTGCAGATACATTTCCTGGAAATCTAACATTTTTTTAGCTTCAAATATTACATCTTCAGTGTGGAAGTTATTACTGAAGGAAGAAAATAATGACAGTGATCTTCAGTTTCAAAAGCTTCATTTTCCCTTTGGTTCCACTTTAATCTAAATGAAGAGATTTTAAATAGGAATATTTTTCATAAATGTAAGCGGAGGATTAAGAAGCGATATATGAAACTGTTGGAAAAAGGTGTGTATTTTTCATTCTCGCTGTAGAAGAGAGTCAGCAGGTGACAGGAAGCGGCAAAGATCTTCATGTTTCTTCATGTTCAAGAAACCTCAGATGTTTGTAAACCTCTACGGTCGGCTAAGCGTTAGTCTGCGGCCATTACTAGCGGTGGCTGCCACGGGCTACTAACGTTAGCCCCGGCTGCCACAGACCAGCTAGCGCGTTAATTCTGGCCCACTCGAGCTAGATTGCAGGCAGCGGGTAACATTAGCGCGGCTGCGCCAGATGAATCGTTAGCCCTGGCTGCCCGGCTGCCTCTAGCGATAGTAGCGGAGATAGTACGTTAGCCTGGCTGCGCCAGGCGGTCTAACGTTAGTACTGGCTGCGCCCAGGCGAGCTAACGCGTTAGCCCTGGCTGCATGAGGGCGTTGGTTAAAATTTACCAACTGCATTGGCAGACGCTAAGCAGAAGACGCCAGGAATAATCGTTAGCCGGTTTCCGGCTGCCGCCCAGATGGTCTGCGCACAATAGTACTGGCTGCGCCAGATATGAGGCTAGCATTTAGCCCTGGCTGCTGCACTGGGGAGGTGGCGGTCTAGCATATAGTACTGGCTGCATTAAATAGGTAAATGGTCCTATTGCGTTAGCCCTGGCACGCCGCAGATGAGCTTCAGAAACGTTGGTTCCGGCGTTTGCGAAGGGCGCGCTAATATAAGCTCTGTGGGCGCTGGAAGGTGATGCTGCATAGTGCATTCACCGGGCCAGATGGTCTCAAGGCGTTGCCAGTACTGGCTAAAGGGCAGGGACAGGGCTAACATTAGCCCTGATTCTGCCTTTACCTTTGTCGGAGGAACTGCACCGGGCTGAGGCTGGTTTCCGTGAGTACACTCTTAAAGCAGGGGAATTATTTTTAGATTGCAGCATTAAATCAGTAAATGGTCCATATTTTGAAGCTTGAAGTATAATGTTCGCCGCCTCAAATAAGATCTTAAAGAAAAAAGCAACATGACACTTTTTTATAGAACATTTTCATATGCAGATCAAATTGGGTTTTAGAACTTTTAACTAATATCTGTGAAATTTCCACTTCTGTGAGCGCTAAACTCTCCGGGAAGGTGCTGCTGCGCAGTGCATTCTGGGACAGCGTCAATATCAACATATAAAAATCGGCAGCATTTGGAATTTTGGGGATTTAGTAGCATAAGCGGTGACGTATAAGCAATATTTCATTGGTAAAAAAGATTACCCGGTAGGTGTTTTTAAATGGCAATATGCATGTATGAAGATATTAACACCTATAGACATAACAATATTGCGCCTCGTCTTTTTGGTTTTAAGTCTGTAAAAAAGTTTTGAGGAAAGAAAGAACAAGTAGTATTTTTTATTTTTTTAAACTTTAGAAACTCAGAGGCTGGTCAAATAATAGGTTGAAATACCAGGTGGTGGCGTCGTTAAATCTTCGGACACAGCCCGATGCGGGGTGATTCCGCCAGGTACATCCTAATCCCGTGGTAACAGGAAGTGTACCTTTCCTGTGGCAGACCAAAGACTCCACACTGGCATGGAGTTTCTTCAGCTGGATGTCCAGGTTCTCAAAGTGCTGCTGCTTCTCCTCGAACCACTGATGGAGAAACAGAGTCTGATGAAGACTTTAATTAACTTTCATTCATTTTCATTTCCTCTCCATGTCTTTTCCGTTAATCTTCTTCAATCTCTTCAGTAGAATCATGATCTTCACTAATTTTCTCTCCTTTATGCTCCTCCTCTTTACCTTCCCTCATTCTTTATTGTGTCACAGCTTCATTTCTCATTTTTCCTGCTTTTTTTCCTTCTATCTAACCTTCTACTCTTCCTTTCCTTCCTCCCATTCCCCTGACTCCTCTTTTATCTCCCTTTTTTTTCTCTGTGGGTTCATCCCTCTGTTTTCTTTCACTCACGGCATCTGACTCGTTCATCTTGATGGTCATCTTGTTGACGGCGTCGGCGGCTTTGTTGACCATCCTCAGGATCCCGGCGCTGCTCAGCGCCTGGGTGTTAACGGCCCGCGGCAGCTGCACAGCAAACACAGACAGGAGTTAATCTGCTTCCTTTAATTAGCTGATTTTTCTTGTCTTTCATGTAGTTATTGTTCCTTCTGTCCTTTATGGTCACCCATTTTATTTTATTTGCTCCACTTTGTTTCTGAAGCAACTTTAGCAGCGGATGAGTCTGGAAACAGGCTCATTTTTCTTCATTTTGGGAAAGTTTTACCTTTTCTCTCTGCCTCCCCCCGCCCTGTTCAGATCTCATTTAGCGGGAGCGGCGGTGGCGAGGGGGCAGCTGAGTCCCCGGGGCCCTCGGTGAAGGAGGGAAGAGGGTAAATGACTGGACGGGGGGTAAAGTAGCTTTAAATTGCGCCCCCCTCCCCGGCTTGTTGTTTCATTAAACGAACGGGACGGAGCGACGCGCTCGGCTTCCTGGCGATTCATCTGCTGGAGCTGTTGACACGGAGGCATTTATTGGGTCCAGAACAATCCCAGCCACAGTTAGGGCGACGGGCCGCCAGGAATGGGTTTGGGGGGGGGGGGGCGGACACGACAGGACGAAATGTTTTAGAGGATTAAATCTGAGTGGAAATAAATGGAAGGAACGGAAAACGTCAGCAGCCCTTAAACCCCCCGCTGGTTTTCAGAGGATCTCTGGTTTGACCTTGTTGGGAAAAAGAAACAAAGACGTCTGAGTTTTCAGACTTTTCTCAGACAGAAGTGTTATTTATCTTTGACTGGAGGAAAAAAATCCACTATACTAACATTGGTGTCAAATTTTCTAATTTAAGAGAAAATATGTGTATTTGCTGAAGAAAAAAACATTAAAACCCTTTGATCAAATTAAATAATTTCAGGCAAATAAGTGTTAATGCTGCCGATTGTTTGCATTTATAAATAAATTATGACAACAGACATTTAACATATGTCTGGTTTAAAGATAGTATTATAAAATAATGATGTTATACATGAAAGAATTTTCCCTTTTTAGATGATAAAAAAGTCGTAGGGAAGTCATATTTAAGTGTCAAATCATTCTGGCCTAAACATGCATATAAATATACTCTTTATTAGATGA
>JAGKQL010000038.1:1788353-1822101 GCA_018398635.1 Cyprinodon brontotheroides
CTACAGAAAATGGGCTTAAAGTGTAAAAAACCGAACTTCTCCTTTAAATTTATAAATATCAATGTTCTTTTCAAAGGACCAAGTTACCACTAGTTGTCATGGTAACGTTGCTGGTATCCAGGTAAAAATCGGTCCTTAACTCAATCAAAAAGCAAGCAAACTGAATTGTGAATCAAATTGAAAATATTTGCGAAATTAAACCATGACTTCCTCTAGTTCTCATTAGTAAGCTCAGGAACTAAAAAAAAATTACTTTTATGATTTTCTAGGTTTTTTTAGATGTTGGGTTAAAAACCAACCAACCGTCTTTGAATCCTTAAAGTTTTTTAATGCACATTTTTGCTTTAGATCAATTTTTACCATCTAGACGAGCGTTTCTAGGTTATTCTACCATTACTGGATAAAAGCATTCGATTTGCAGTTAAGGCAGCAAAATTCCAATTTGTGAAAAGTTAAGGCGCTGTTTGCAGGTGTTGATTTTCTGCAGTGGAGCACATCCTGCAGCAATTTCTAAATATCAATGCAGTTATTTTCTTTTATATGACAAAAAGGTTTCAGATGAGCTGTTAAAGGTGCATGCATTGAAGCAGGACCGGACAGAACCCGGGATAACAAGCAGGTAGGAGGAAAAGCTCCTGGTCTCGTTTACCTCGGAGCTCTCCAGGAACTGCAGGACGTCGGGATCCTTCAGCAGGATGGGATGCTTGACTGTTCTCATCAGATACCTGGAGCAGAGAAGCAACGCTGATCAGGTTCACCTTCAGGGCAGCGTCTAGGCCGTTAATGTAGGGCAGCTTCCTGTTTGACATGCTTCACTGGTGCCAAAAGTCTAACTTTACTTATTAGCTATTTTACAAGTGTAAAAATCTACGTGGAGAGCTGGGAGTTCAACCCAGAGAAACAATAGAGGTAAATCCTAAATCTGTATCCACAGTTCATGGTAAAAAGAAAAGAAAATGTTTTCTAAATGTCCAGGAGTGAAGATTTTTGTCCTCATTAGGCGTTTCTGAGCTCGTTTGTCCATCAGCATGTAGTTCTGTCACTCTGAGCTCCATCAGCTGTCAGACTGACCTTCCTGCCAATCAAACAACATCAATAAAGGCCAACAGAAGGTCAGCCCGCCCCCCCGGCCCCCTCCTCTGTATTCTACATACCAACACCAGGATGTGTGCTGTGATAATGATGGATCTAATATTTGTAGTTTAACCTTTTAGCAGCTCAGATCATGTTTAAGTAATTAAGTTATTTTAACTCTGGTTTTAATACGTCGTTTAAAAAAAGAAAGATATTTTCTATTTCAGTTTGCCAACCATGCCTCAAATTGTGCGATATGCTAACTGTGTTAGCATTAATAGGCTACTAGTTTTGGTCAGTATCATCTAGTGCTGCTAAAAAAGTACTAATGTGTAGTTAATCTGAGTTTCCCAGAGATACTGATGGTTAAAATATAACAGTTCTCTCCATAATCGGCTGGAGTTAGCTCCTGATTACAGCTAATAAATATACTATAAGCAATGCTATTAGCCGTTAGCAGAAACCAGCAGCTCTCACATTTTAGGGGTTAGGAGTTTATTTAGCTGAACATCCCAATTAAGATAAAAAAAATAACACAATTAAACATGTTTAAAATTTGGTAAAACCGTTCAGAAATAGTTATTCGTAAAAAAAAAAAAAGTTAAAAAGTTAATAATCCTAGTTTACAATTATATTTAGGTTTCTAAACTAAGCAACCCCTAGGGGGTCCTCAGAGGTACTGCATGGGGGTCGCAAAAGTTTTGGTTGATTAGACTTTTTTTTTATATTGCCCTCTGTGATTTTTTTCCCACTTATTGAAATGTCTTTAAATGCACATTAACATGAATTCAACAAACTGTAGTAAACAGATAAATGGAGGCAGAAGATGTCTTTCAGTCATCAATGCTCACATTCAGCGACACACAGGAGCTCTTTCAAGCTGGACACCGTTTCACTTCACAACACCTGTCCCATCAACCAGGAATCAAGAAATACTTTAATAAATCCTGTGGGAGGGGATTACTTTGGTTACATTAACTCCATCTGCTGTAATAGATGGACTATAGGACCAGTTTGATAGAACACAATAAATATAATCAGGGGGTCCCACGCATCACTCCTTGGCCTGGAAAACATTGAAGACCCCTGATCTAAAACATTATGTTATTACCAAAAAAAAAAAAAAATGTGTTTATTTCACTCAGAGTATTTTTCATGAATTTCTTATAGAAGCACTTTTGTTATTTTTCTTTATTTACACTGGCAAGTTGGCGTTTCTTGTTATTACATTATGGAAGAAAAACAGTCTCATTGGAATCTGCCTTTTTAACAACACCAAATTTTTAAACACTCAATTTTTTTAGATATTGAATTCCTTACACTCAATTTTTTATCTGGTAAAAATTCACCAGATAAAAATTCAGCTGCAAAAGTGTTGACCTTTTGGTGAACTCAAGCCAAAGCAATCTACACTCGATAGAGGTCGAGCAGCTTCTAGCCAAATGGGAAGTCAGCTCATTTGGTCCGCATTACACAACGGCTGCGCTCAGCGCTGTTCCCGGCTAAATTATGATTTTTTTTTTTTTTGTTAAACAGAATTACAAAACGTCAGTTAGCAACTAACAGACAGCTATTAGAGTTTTTCCTCTTATCAGACTGGCTAGTACAGCACCCCTGTCTGTTTGCCGGCCTTATGTTGCCATCTGCGAAAATGAAGAAAGAAGTTTGCTTCCCGCCGCTTCTTCCGGATCAAACCAAGAGCCTTGGCAGAAAGGGTGCCGTGACTAGCTGTGATCGCTCAAGTTGCTTTCACCCTGTTCGATAAGAGTGAAAACTCTATAGCTGTGTCTGTTAGTAGCTAATCATGCATTTGAAATTCTGTTTAAAAAAATAAATAAAAAAATTCACTCAGTCAACCGAGAACAGCGCGAAGGCAGCCAAGTAGTGTCACGGGACCAAGCTTAGCTGATTTCATTGGCTAGAAGCTGCTTTCGACCGCATCCAGTGTCAGATTGCTTTGGCTAGGGTTCACCAAAAGGTCAACAATTTTTTTTGCAGCTGAATTTTTTTGCGGCTGAATTTTTTGCAGCTGAATTTTTACTGGTTAAAGGTACAATTTTTTTACAGCTTAATTTTTTTTGTGACAGCTGCAATTTTTTTGCAGTCTGAATTTTTTGCAGCTTAATTTTTTGCAGCTTAATTTTTTGCAGCTTAATTTTCAAGGCATTCCTTAATTTTTTGCAGCTGAATTTTTTTTTTTAGCAGCTTAATTTTTTCCAGCGCAGGCAATTTTTTTTTGCAGCTGAATTTTTTGCAGCTGACTTTTTGCAGCTTTCTGGTGATTTTTTTTCAAAGCAATTTTTTTTGCTGGCTGAATTTTTTTTTGCGAAAGCAATTTTTGCAAAGCTTAATTTTTTTTGCAGCTGAATTTTTTTAGCAGCTGAATTTTTCTGGTGAATTTTTGCAGCTGGATTTTTCTGGTGAATTTTTTGCAGCCTCAATTTGTTTTGCAGCTTGATTTTTGTTTTGCAGCTGAATTTTTTTTGCAACTGAATTTTTTCTTTTTAAGGTCAACACTTTAGCAACTGAATTTTTTAGCAGCTGAATTTTTTCTGGTGAATTTTTTTGTAGCTGAATTTATTCTGGTGAAATTTTTGCAGCTTAGTTTAACTTTTGCAGGTGAATTTTTTTTGTGGCCGAATTTTTTTATTGCAGCTGGATTTTTTATTCAACCGAGATTTTGTTTTTCAGCTGAATTTTTTCCTGGTGAATTTTTTGCAGCTAGATTTTTCTGGTGAGATTTTTGCAACTGAATTTTTTTTGCAACTGAATTTTTTTAGCACCAAATTTTGCAGCTGAATTTTTTTGTGGTGAATTTTTTTGCAGCTGAATTTTTTTCTGGTAAATTTTTTGCAGCTTCATTTTTTTTGCAGCTGAATTTTTTAGCAGCTGAATTTTTTTCTGGTGAATTTTTTAGCAGCTGAATTTTTTTGCAGCTGAATTTTTTTCTGGTGAATTTTTACCAAATAAAAATTGAGTGTAAGGAATTCAACTTCTAAAAACATTCCGTGTTTAAAATTCGGTGTTAAAAAAAAAGGCAGATTCCAATGAGACTGTTTTTCATTACATCGACATTCATTTTTGCCATCAAAATATCCATACTTTTCTTTTTTATGTTACAAAGGTAATAAGGTTTTGTCCTGGAATCCAATAACACTATTGGATTAAAATTTTTATTTTCACTGAGTTCCCTTTAAAGGGTTAAGAAGTTTAATCTAAATAAATATCCTGATTCTAAGCTCTGGTTTATCAACATGTGAAAATGTGTTTAATTATTGAAGCTGCTTCATTCTTTAATCTCCAAATGACCTGGACATATTTTTCTTTTTCCTCAACCTTTATTTAACCAGGGAGGATAAATGAATAATTAAACTACAGTCATTTTAGGAATATTAAGCAGGGCTTATTTATTTAATGTAGATTTTCTTTAACCATGTTCAGTGAGCTGCTGGGATTACCTCTTAATGTCTGGATGCTATTGAATGTATGTGTTCTGAGGTTTAGCCCCCTTTCTAGATTGATAAAAGTTTGATGACCTGGCCGTGCATCATTAGTCACTAGTTAAACCACTTTAAAAACATTAAACTCTTCTTTTAAACAAGGAAAGAGGTTTTATATTTAACTTTATCCTAAAGCGTTTTCCTCATCCTTATACCTCTCTAACGCAGACCTCCTCTTCTCCACAAACTCGTTGGACGACTGATCCTCCTTCCCAACCTTCACTTTGGTCATTCCTGCAAAAAAAACGGCGCCCATATTTAAGAGAACCTTAAAATAAAAAAGCATGTCATTATAATGTGAAGTAGAACTCGGATCGGCCCGCGCTCAGCTTACCCACAATGCTTTTCTCTGGTGCAGGAGGAACGATGTAGCCTATGTGCAGGTATTTGGAGGCTAGTTTGCTGTGCAGACCCAGAAAATCACTGAAACGCCTTTTCACTGAGACGTCTCTCTGCTTAAACAGAGACATGGAGGTCTGAGGGGGACACAGGGAGAGGAAGACACCAGAACTTTAGCAGAAACATAATATTAATCTAAAACAGATAAAAATTGTCATCAGGTAGGTTTTTTCTCCCATGTAGATTCATATATGATCTGAATCGGAGCTAAAACCTTTACCTGATGAAGGTCTTACCTTGGTGGTCACCTTATAGGCCATGTACGCGTTCATCCCATCACCTGGAACACAGAGACCAGCTTTAGCTGCTTCCTTTACGCTGCTTTAGTGAACAGAAAACTAAGAATCTGACACAGATTGGCAGAATTATTCAGTTCTGGTAAACTGGTTAAAAAGCAGCTGATTAAACTGTCTGTGATCTGATCTTTAAACATGGGAAGTGGCGGTTGGTTGGTGAACAGATGGTTCATCTGGGCAAACAAAAACTGAAAGGATCAGAGATCTGCTGGAGATGAGCTGAAGCTGTAGTGACAGTTCAAACCTCCAGGGGGCTCCAGTGTTCAACAGTCAGAACTGACAGAAGCATCAGCATCAGGCCGTGTCTCAATGTGTGACCTTGTGCGTTCTCATGTGCTCGTGAAACGTCATCAGAATCAGCCCTGATACTGCTCCGATTCACAAGTGTCACTAGTACCCGATCCGTCCCAGAAGCACGACTCGTCCTGCGCCGTCAGCTCAACCAGATATACGTCCGGGTCGATTTTATTTAGTTAAAAAGACCTAAATGATGTTTTCCCTCCCCAAAAATAGTAAGCATATTAAAACATAATGTTTTAAAGGTTAATAATGTATTTCCTGAGAAAATAAATGCATTAAAAATCCTTTCTGTTTTATCACTAGTTTCCCGATCTGCATAGGAAATGGGATCCTACTTCCAGTTAGGCCTGTCACGATAACAAATTTTGCTGAAAGATTAATTGTCTCAAAAATTATTGCGATAAACGATAATAATGTTTGAAGACCTTTTTACACTGATTTAATGGAAATGATATAATAATGCAAGCATTTTCCTGCCACAGATAAACACACTTTATTTCCAACAGAACACTTAACACTGGAACTGGTTAACAAATAAAACGAGAAATAAAAATCAAACGGACTCTCAGTCTCTGTTCACTAAAAATACGCTTGAATAAACACTAAACACAAGATAAAACCACAGTGGAAATAAAAACCTATGTACAAAATATAACGTTGGTGATATGTATGTTTTCCTGGGAATTCATACTGTCTATCAAATGTCTGCAACAGTTTTTTAAGATGCCGGCTTTTATACAATATTAAATGGGAGCATCTCTTTAGCAATTAAATGAGCTACGCTGTCTATGAGTGCGCGCCACTTTGAGCCGTCCTTGGAAGATGCAGGCGGGCTGTCGCTTGTACTTTTTGTCCCCAGCTGGAGAAAACTTTGCTGGGTGGTTGTGCTTTAGGTGCATGTGTAGGTTGGTTGTATTGCTGCTCTCTGTTGCTGCTGTTTTATGACAAATGCGACATACTGGCTCGCATAGGTTAAGCGGTTCGCGCTCGTCATTTGGTTTGAATCCAAAATACTCCCACACTGCGGCTGTTGCGCTCGGCTTTCAAACCAGTTCCATTTAGAGCTTTTTCACTGCAACTTAACGCTGTTTTTTTGTTTTTTACCCCGCTAACTCCTCTAAAACCCTCACGGGGCTGTAAAGCCGCAGAAAGTACAAAATGATGCGCGCTGACTACCTGATGCCATAGTCCACCCCTCCTCCCACTCCTCAAAAAATGAGGGGAGGGGTCAGTGGATAACACAAGGGGTTAAGCCTTTTTCATCCAGCGCCATCAATAGAAAGAGAAAAAACACAAGCAGAGAGCGATATAGCCGATAAATGAAAAGACGTGGATAGTTTTTATTTTATCGATGCTGATTGAACTTGATTTATTGATTATCGCGACAGGCCTACTTACAGTGGCTTTTTCAGCTTTGGATTTTAACATAAATCTAGTCTTTTGATTTTATGTTTTTGTTTAGCTGTAACCTTAGGTATATAGGGCGTAATCTAAAGAAAGAAACAACTAAAATGCAACGTTAAACCTGGTTTAATCCAGATTTCGCCGGACTGATCTGAGCATTTCCCATGATGACGCCATGAGAAACAGTTTTAATTTAAAAAAATGTAAAAAGCATAAAATTGGCTCACAGAAGTCATAAAACATTTTTTAAAGATGTTATTAGCATTCTTTAGTGAGTTAAGCATTAGAAATAAGTAATTTTAGTACCATCATTATATTATTTATGGATAACCGGATGAATATCTGTTCACGCATGCGCAGGACAGATCGGGTAGTAAGAGACCCAAGAACCTGAGACCAAGAACGGACAAAGTCCCGGATGTTGTTCTCTCTTACCCTAGCATGCATCAGAAACAGACTTGTCCGTTCTTGAGTCCGACTGCTGTCCCAGCATGCACCGCGCAGCAGCAGCTTCACCAGGTTAGCGCCTCACAGAGCTCAGAGGATTAAGTTAAAGGTTCCTTTTTCTGCTGCTGTTGTTCAATAAAAGTAAGTATTATCAGCCGCACTATATGGCCCATTTACTGATTAAGTGCGAAATTATAAAAAAGTTCTAATGTTAGAGAACAGGAGGTTAAATGCAGCTCCAGAATGTGGTGATGTCATCAGCACGCTTCTTGCTCCAATGACCTAACAGGCTGGACTTTGTTAGTAAATAAATCCTCCATCTTGGATCCTTCCAACAGGTCAGGTTTACCAGGACATGTCCGGTTATTTCTGGGATGTTTTATATCTACCTACCGATTTTCTCAGGATCGGACACCGATATGTGAATGTCGAAAGAATCTCCACCTTCTTCCTCTTCGATCTACAGGAAACAGAAACTCCATAAATCCCGCTGAGCGTTTGGCGTTAGCCGAGCGGCGCGGAGGGAGCGGGGGATTACCTCATCGAACGAGGAGTGTGTGAACATGTCGTCGTGTGTGTGGCCGATGCGAGGTGGTGCATGACGGAGGTGGGGGAGTGATGGGGGGTGATGGCGGAGATCGGGCCTGCGCAGCAGGACGTCTCTTTCTGGACTCAACCAATCGAAACCTCCCTCTGTAGCTTTACATACAATAAAAACAAACAAACAAACAAAAAACGTTAACTTATTCATTCTAAATTCAGCTTTATTCAGGATTTTATTTTAGCACCAATTAAAGAACATCTCCTTAGATCTAACTAAGACTGGAACATGTGAAATGACGATATAGATACAGCAGCATCGGATAAAATCTGGCATCAAAAAACTGATCATTTTAATGAATAATCAGGTTCGGAAATTTTTAACCCCCATTCACAACATGGTTAATTTCATTGTAAATAATATGAATTTCATTATAATTAAATTATTTATTATGCAAATGGAAGGTGGGTCGTTAAAGCTGGGGATTGTCGGTGCATGTTTCCAAGCGAGATACAAGTCCTTCTTATATAAGACTCAAACTCACTCTTGGATCCAGACATTTGAAAGCTTCCTGGAGAGGTGGAGAAACGCCTTCAAACCTTGAAAACCAAGTCCAGTGGATATTTTTGAACTTTTACGGAATGACTTTGACCTGATGACTGAGAACCTTCATCAGCAATCTCTAACGTTCTGCTCTCTGCTTTTTCTCAAAGTAGCTTCAGCTGTGCTGCTGCCATCAACACCTTTTGTTTCTAGATGCTGGAGTTTTGCCTGTTTTCCAGTGTAGTCCTGTTTCTCTGACTGTGACTAACTGGATGTGCTCTTCATCCTCTGACATGGGAGCTGGCTCGAGCTCGCCTGCCTGGCTGTGTGTTCTGGACGGGCCGCCTGTGGAGCTGGTTGACAGCTGCCTTTTGTATCTATGCTTCTTTTCTATGTCTGCTTCTTGTCTTCTTTGAACCCCAGTGGGCCTCAGCAGATGGCCGCCACACTGAGCCTGGTTCTGCTGGAGGTTTCTTCCCTGTTCAAAGGAGTTTTTCCTCTCCACCGTCGCTACAAGCATGCTTAGTGTGAGGAATTGCTGAAGAGTCAATGAGTCGCATGCAATCAGCTGGTTTTCCTTAGATAGAAAAAACTTTGAATCAATCTGACTGATGATCTGGTGAACTGAAAGTGACCTGAGATGACATGATGTGAATTACGCCATAGAAATAAACTGAATAGAATGAAATCTCTCTATGCGCATCCACATCACTGCAAAACATCAGAAAGCGGACAGCTGACCCCTGATCGATCCAAGCTTCACGTATCGGTCACTCGAACCTCTGCCTTACCGACGGCTCCTCAAATACAACCGGCTCCCTTCTTCACTTCCTCTGATCTAAACAAACCTTTTCTAAAGAAAATCGATTTAAAAACTAAAGATTTGAGAAACATCCTAACTACAGAATGAACAAAAGACCAACTAAGTTTGAAAATATCAAAAATAAGAACTATTTTTAAGGTGCTGTAGGTTAGTATTGAATAATCCAGTGTTTGTTTCTACCTGCAAACAGATCTTCGTTGTCATCGTCGAAAAACGAGTCCTGTCTGGGTCCGTTTGCGTTGGTGCTGACGTCCACAGCGGGCAGACTGGCTGCTGGGGCCTGAAACACACAGACAGTGTACAAAAAACCATTTAATTACTTAATTTTTGGTGTTTTTAGAAGCGTATGGCGATCTCACATCATGACTAAAGGGATACACGCCCATTTAGGTCGTTTAAAGTCTATTTTCGGTACAAAACTGAAGGGATAAACGCAAATCTGACGTCTTGTGCTGCCTGTTGACTATAGGTATGCTGATCTGACAGAACACCGGATCCATTTTCTTCTCTTAATGAATTCAATCAAGAATGGTTTCGTTTTTCCAGCTTTTCTTCAGACTTTTCATTCTTTAGGATCTAAAATGTCACAGAAGTGAAAAAACTAGAGATATCTGCATCAGAGCAGCTGTTCTGGATGAGTTAAGGCCGACGGGCCTCCCTGCGACCCGGTTCTGCATCCCGCATTAAACAACCTTTACTCTCCTGGTTCTAACTGATTCAAAGAGTCCCCAGATTTCCTCTGTTTTCATTAAAGGAATAGTACATACCAAAACATGATTAGCCTTTCTCATTTTCTACTACTCCCCATGCTGAACAACACTCTGGAGTACTTTTTGATATCTCAAAAAACATTCTAAATGACTTCGCTTCGAGTAAATTCTGGACGCTACCCACTCAGGACACTTGGAATACATTGACCCAGCAGTATGGAGGAATATTGACACGTTTTTTGTGGACTTTATGGACCTTTTCTGCCTCGGGCCATAGACCTCCATTATTTGAATGTCAGCAGACAGCAAGAAGCCTCCCAGATCTCCAGATGCATTTGAGATATCAAAAAGTACTCCAGAGTGTTGTTCAGCATGGGGTGAGTAGAAAATGAAGGCTAATCATGTTTTGGGTGTACTATTCCTTTAACATCTGTGGATGAAAAAGTAGAACCTCAGCATTAAATTCAGATCCACAGATGAAGCTCCGTCTGCAGCAGAACCACAGAGTGTCGCAACTCTCCCTGCTGATCGGCTTCGGTTACTGTGATCATCACTCCGATGGTTCTATGGAGGACCAACAGGTGGACGATTCAAAGCCAGAACCTGCAGAACCAGAACCAGACCCACAGCTGGAGTTCGCAGAGATTCTAGCTGACAGGACAAAACCAGAGGAGAAGATGAACAAGCGCGCAGGAAATGAGTGATGATAACGGCTAACTTCCTCTCTTCTTAGTCGGCAAAGTGGAAGGAAGCATGAGAAAAAGTCAAAGCAGGATGGAACAGAAAAATCATCAGTGTAAGAAGAAAACTATGATAGGAATTGTTAAAGACTGGCCAAACTCTTTAAAGTCGTAGGGAAGTCCTATTTAAATGTCAAATCATTCTGGCTTAAACATGTATATAAATGTAGTGTTTATCAGATTATATTGTCCCAAAATTTTGAAAATGTGTGATTTAAAAAAAAAATCCTTTCTTAAAATCTGTGTTTTTTCCTGTTATCTTCTGCAGGCCAGTTAGTTCTACGTCAGCCTGAACACCTAAATTCAGCCAATCATATATCAACGCTCATCTGTCAATCAAATGTTTCAGTCATAGCATCTTGATTCATGTGTCGCAGCTAATATACGCAACGGTTGAAATCAGAATCCTTTCCTTTCCCATTGAGTTGCATCCCAGTGTTCACGGGATGGACGTCTGTGTCTTCGGCAGGCGTAGATAATCAGGCCTAAATAATCCAGATTAAAACAGATTATGTCTAATAATCTCAGCATTATTTATTCTGGTAGGATCATTATCATTTATATGAGTTTATTACACCTTAATATTAGCTGCCTGTTGCGAGTTGGAACTGATGTTTTCCACAATAGTTTATCTAATAATAACAATTCCTCTGTCCAGATATACCGTTATAATCTTCATTCTGTACGTGGCAAAGATTTGGGAATGGAATGAGAGCGGCGTCCTTCAGCTAAGAACAAAATGTAATATTTTGATAAGGCTGGAGCCATGGATGTCTCCTCATCTGCTAAACGGGATGATGTAATGATGTGGCAGACTGGAGATGAATAAAATGCCTTTTTAACTGTTAATCGGGCCACTTCCTGAGAGGTGAGCAGCTGCCTTCTGTAACTCTAACTTCTCTGATCTGAATACGAATACAATTCCTATCAGAATCTGTTGTCACGTCTCCTGGTTATTTAATACTTATAGGTTATGAAGTGTTATTTAAAGTCGTAGGGAAGCGGCTGTTCCAAATGTTGGATTTCTGAATTCTCCTGAGTGGTGCCCGACTTTACAGGAGTGAATAAAGTGAATGTGATTGGCCCAGATTATCAAGGGGGCGGGATTGTTGTGGTGGAAGGTTTGCAAGCTAGTCTGGTTGTGGCCGGTTTGTGGGAAGCATCTTGCTAACCAGTTAGCATCTTAGTGTGCTAGCAGGTTCCCAATGGGAAATTCCATTGGGACAAGTAGCACTAAATTAGTGACTTAGAAACGACGCTGTCAAGGAACGGTATGGACAGCGGAAACATGCAAGAGGAGGAGAGTTTGAGTGTCGGGAGGTGCGTGGATGAGTCTCCCTCCACGTCATCCATTTTTTATTTAGAGGAGGAAGCGGGGGCGAAGATGTTGTGGGAAGAGGAGGGCGCCAGGGCGGCAGAAGCTTGGTTTGGTGGTAGAAGGCTTCCAGCCGCACATGTTTGTGCCCTGCACCCGCAACGCTGCCAGTTCTGTTAGCTCTACGCCTGCCGAAGACACAGACGTCCATCCCGTGAACACTCGGGACGCAACTCAATGGGAAAAGGAAAGGATTCTGGTTTCAACCGTTTGCGTATATTAGCTTGCGACACATGAATCAAGATGCTATGACCGAAAACATTTGATTGACAGATGTTGACCCCGTTGATGATATATGATTGGCTGAATTTAAGGTGTCTCAGGCTGACGAGATAGAACTAACTGGCCCTGAAAGAAGATAACGGGGAAAAAGCTTACACAGATTGTGAGACAGAATTTTGGGACAATATGGTCTCTGATAAAGAATACATTTATATACATGTTGTTTAAGCCAGAATGATTTTACATTTAAATGTCATGACTTCCCTACGACTCTTAAAGATTGGATTTGGCTATAAAATGGACCCGAGGATGTTCCGGTTATCCCGATCAGGAACCTTTCAGGCAGAGGGAACTATGTCTGATTTCAGCAGAAGCTTTCACAGTAAAAAATAAAACTAAGGCCCAAACGAGGCGACTCAGAGTGTTTAGAAGCAAAACAGACCAAAAAAAAGAAAACCCAGGAACTAAGGATGAGTAGAGCCGGTCCACGAAGGGTTAAAACATACCAGAACATTTTAGATTAAAAACCAGAGAAGAAAAAGACCCAACAGAACCAGAGATCGGACCTCTGCAGACCTTCTTTCTATTTAGTCCTGGTTCTGAAGGTCCAATCCAAGCATTCTCCAGATGCTTGGTCCTTAATCACACCAAGGGTCCAATAAACCCAGATCTAAACACATCTGGTTCTCCTCTCTGTCAGAACCTGGACCGGATGGCACCAAGCAGAACCAGAACCCGGACCTGAGCTCGGATCAATTCTCTAAGGCAGAATAAAAGTTGATTCAAGTAAATAAAACCTTTTTGGGTCTGTAATGAAGAACTCTGTGTGCCGATTAAATCACCAGGAACTGGAACCAGAACCAGTTCTCTGTGATCCGAAGATTAGACACTGAAGAATCGGATGTTTCTTTGATTCCATAAACGCACCAAACAGTTTAGAAACAATCAAATGATGATGATGATGAAGATCTCATAACTGCCTCATTTTTTGCTTTATTCACACCAACCATCAGGAACCTGCAGGTTTTTATCACTTCCTCATATCAGCAGGTTTGGACTAAAACCAACAAAACACAGATCAATGTGGAGGATTTCTGCCCTCTCCCTGCTGTCAAACATCCCATAATAACCGTTAGCCTCATTTTATTTATTCAACAAAGTTGTTTTTCTTTAGTTTTGGTCTAAAATCCCAGATGTGAGGAGCACACAGAGTTTGGATTTTCCCTGCCCCCCCTGAAGGCACCACCCTGTTTACCTGTGACCGTCACCTGACCGCCTGCGAACACCTACAGAATAAAGACCCTCATCGGCTCCTGTACCTGTGCCAATGAAGGCCACCGTTTATTCTCCATCCCAGGAGAGAAGCGCCATTTTTATCTTAAAATGACTCGAACCGAACCGAACTCCCGGCTTCAGGGCTTAGATTGAAGGGGAGAGATTCCCTCCGCTTACATCCGGATACATCCCGCCCTGCCCCGGCTGTCGGCCTCCCCCCTCCATCACCCCCTGCATCCCCCCTCCTGCCTCACCTCCTGGGGGGCGCTCGGCTCCGGGAACAGGTCCTCTCCGTCCTCCACCTCATGGAAGTCGGTTCGGTCCGGAGGGGGGTCCCGGGATGTGTCCGCCATGGTCCTGCTGCTAACGGAGATCCAAGGGCTGGGGAGCTGACAGGAAGGGAGGAGGAGCGGGAGTCAGGAGGTTCTCCTGCTGCGTCATGTGACCGTCCCGCTGGGAACCAGAGAGGGGCGGGAAGAACAGGATGTCTCACTCTGATCTCTGATTCATGCCTAGCTCAGAAATTCTGTGGAAAGAAGTTAGTTCTAGTAATATAACAGGGAAAATCATATTAAAAAAATAATTCTTTACTGATTTTGTATTTATTTATTGGTGATTTATTTAAATTTTTTTCCTATTCAAATGTTAGCTTTTTAAAATAAAATCAAAATCATCTCTTGCAATTCAGATTTTTTTTACATATGTATTTTCCTTCTTTACCAATTTTATTTAGCGTTTTGAATAAACTATTTTCAAACCGCTCTTTACATTTTTTATTTATTTATTAAAGTCATGACCTATATGATTACGGTCAAGTGATTATGCATATCAAAAATGATAAACATTCAAGAAAGATGATAAAATATATGTATAAAGAGGATAATAATACAGAACATAAAGGATAAAAAAACTAAAATTATCTAAATAAGGATGAGACTAATGGTTAAATAGGGGTTTTCCATAAAAACTGGCTTCTTTTAACATAGTTTAACAAAGTTTAAAACTTAGATTTTGGTTTTCTTTCCATCACGCAAATTCTTTAAAAACAATGAAAGTAAAAAAAAATATATATATATATATATATATATTCTATATATATATATATATATATATATATATATATATATATACACTCACCGCCCACTTTATTTAGGTACACCTGTCCAACTGCTCGTTAACACTTAATTTCTAAGCCAGCCAATCACATGGTGGCAACTCTCAGTGCATTTAGGCATGTAGACATGGTCAAGACAATCTCCTGCAGTTCAAAGCGAGAGCATCAGTATGGGGAAGAAAGGTGATTTGAGTGACTTTTGAACGTGGCATGATTGTTGGTGCCAGAAGGGGCTGGTCTGAGTATTTCAGAAACTGCTGATCTACTGGGAGTTTTTCCGCACAACCATCTCTGGGGTTTACAGAGAAATGGATCCGAAAAGAAAAAACATCCAGTGAGCGGCAGTTCTGTGGGCGGAAATACCTTGTTGGATGCCAGAGGTCAGAGGGAGAATGGCCAGACTGGTTGGAGCTGATAGAAGGGCAACAGTGACTCAAATAACCACCCGTTTACAAGCCAAAGGGTGGGCAGAAGAGCATCTCTGAACGCACAGTGCGTGGAACTTTGAGGCAGATGGGCTACAGCAGCAGAGAAGAACCACACCGGGTGCCACTCCTTTTCAGCTAAGAACAGGAAACTGAGGCTTCAATTTGCACAAGCTCATGGAAATTGGACAATAGAAGATTGGAAAAACGTTGCCTGGTCTGATGAGTCTCGATTTCTGCTGCGACATTCGGATGGTAGGGTCAGAATTTAGCGTCTACAACATGAAAGCATGGATCCATCCTGCCTTGTATCAACGGGTTCAGGCTGGTGGTGGTGGTGGTGTCATCATGGTGTGGGGAATATTATTTTCTTGGCACTCTTTGGGCCCCTTGGTACCAATTGAGCATCATTGCACTGCCACAGCCTACCTAGGTATTGTTGCTGACCATGTCCATCCCTTTATGACAACAATGTACCCAACTTCTGATGAAACTTCTAGCAGGATAATGCGCCATGTCATAAAAGCTGGAATCATCTCAGACTGGTTTCTTAAATACATGACAATGAGGTCGCCACTGTGGCTCAAAAATGGCTCTCACAGTCACTGAATCTCAATCCAATAGAGCATCTTTGGGATGTGGTGGAACGGGAGAGATTCGCATCATGGATGTGCAGCCGACAAATCTCTGGCGGCAACTGTGTGATGCCATCATGTCCAATATGGACCAAACTCCCTGAGGAATGCTTCCCAGCACTTGTTGAATCTATGCCACCAAGAATTGAGGCAGGCCAGTTCTGAAGGGGCAAAAGGGGGTCCAACCCGTTACTAGCATGGGGTACCTAATAAAGTGTGGCGGTGAGTGTGTATTTTTCAGCGAAATAAGATGGTTACCAGCCAAGAGTATCTAAACCACGTTTAATGTCAAACACGTTCACTTTTTGTCCGAGTTATCCTGCTTGGAACTAGTGTGAACTCGTCAAATCTATAGACGATCTCAGTCTCCTAACGTTCCAAGGGTCGATGTTTCCGCCGGATCGTTTTCAGGGAAACACAAACGTCCGTGTCATCAGCAGCGGAGGATGTTGTTTACCTCAGAATAAAATACTTTCATATAATACTTTTTTTTCCCTTCAAATGCTCTTTGTACCAAATCAGCAGAGAAGCTCTGTCACCTCCACTAAGCTGACGCGTCACTAGCGGCTTGTTGTCGTCACCCGGAAGTCTCAGTGTGTGTTTGCAGTTCAGCTAGCAGCATGGATGCTAGCTGGGAAACGCTCACTAACAGCGAGGAGGACTCAGACCCAGATGTGGAGCTGGAAATGGATAAAATGACGATTTACGGTAAAAATCTCGCTCTTTCAAACAGATTCATTGGTTTGAAGCTCGGTTTGGTTTCATTGCGACAGAAAGAGAAACTTTCAGTAAAACGAAACTTTCAGGCTCCTGCGGTGAGAAACGTTTTACTCTCATCAAACTAAATAAAATCAAAACGTTTACAGTTTGTTCATCAGTAAAAATAAAATCAATCCCTTACAAATTTTAAATTTCACTTTTTATTTTTCATATTTTTATTTTTTAAATCCCAAAATTCCTTCGTTTAATTAAGATTCAGAAAATTCCAATAATTTTTGATTATTTTGTTTTTATTTGAAAATTATTTATATCAATAATAAATATTTAAATTAAATTAAATTTATTCCTATAGTGCCAATAAAAACATGTAATCTCAGGTCACTTTCCAGTTCACCAGATCATCCAGTCAGATTGATTCAAAGTTTTCTATCTAAGGAAAACCGGCTGATTGCATCGACTCATTGACTCTTCTGCAATCCACTAAGCATGCTTGTAGCGACAGTGGAGAGGAAAACAACCACCATCTAAAAGATTTCCTGATTTGTCAAACTGATGCCAAAGTGGAACTTCACATGATGCTCCACATTCCTCATTTTAGGGAACAAAGGGCTTCTTGGAAGAGTTGTCATAAAATTCAACTTGTTTCTTGTTTTTTTCTGACTTTATTCTCGTCATTTTATAACTATTCTCGTTTTGACTTTATTCTCTTAATATTACAACTTTATTCTCGTAATTATATGACTTTATTTTCGTAATTTTATAACTATTCTCGTTTTGACTTTATTCACGTAATTTTACGACTTTATTCTTGTAATTTTGCGACTATTCTCATAATTTTATGACTATTGTTGTTGCGACTTTATTCTATCATTTTATGACTTTATTCTCGAAATAGAATAAATAAAAAATACCTAGCTTGGCGGCGCCTTTCTGGACACTCAAGGTCACCTTACTAAAGATAAAAAAGATATTTTATTTTATAAACACAGTTTCAGGAAGTAGACTTTAATGATAAAAGTTGGCCATCAGGATGCTACGCCTCTAAAGGTTGTTGCTGATTAATGTGGCTGTCGACCATTTTGTCCTTTCATTTAATTTTTCATAGAATAGAAAATCCCTTTTTTGTCTCACATTCGGGAAATTCTGGAGTTAGAGCAGCAAAAAGATTATAGAAAAAACACCAGTATGGACCTTAAAAAAATGTATAAGAATAACATAGTAGTGAAGAGTTAGAATATAAACAATAAAATACTGTAAAGTGTTTTAACAATATCAAACTGTGCACCTGGAGAATAAATAGCCAATATAGATTTATGGACATTTTTACAGTACTTATCAAGGATCTGTGATAACGCACCGTGGTGCATTCAGGGTGCAGCAGTCTGTCACTAAAGGAGCTCTCCAGTTCAGCACCAGCTTCATGCATGGGGGGGGGAGGGTAGTGATGGCGAGATGAAGCCTCATGAGGCATTGAACCATCCAGAGAGTTCATGAAGGTTCATATGAACATGTCCCCACCTACTGGTGGACTGCAGAACTACAATTAGTAATAAAACTGTCATTTTTCCTTCCTTTCCTTTGAAATTCTAACTGATGTGTAGAATAAAATCTTTTGTAAGTTTTTTTGTGTGTGTAAAATGTCTCAGAATATAACAATTTATTTTATTTACACAGTTTTTAATGGAATTTTTGTGAAATAAGCTCCAGCAGACAATGAAAGTTTTTGTGCAAATCGGGAGATATGAGCAAAATGAAAGGTGTTAGTCATTTTTTTTCAAACATTATATTTTTTTCCACAGTGTTTTTACTGAGGCAAACCGCAACAAATTAGTCACATTAGCCAAAATACTTTAGCATTATCGCAACTTCAAAAGTCTAACGTGGGACTTAAACCATCAACCTGAGAAATGAAAGTCAATGTCTTACAGCTGACGCCACTAGCAGTGGTAACAGTTCATCAGACAGCAATCAGATCTTTTCTGATGCATTTTTACCATGTGGCTAAAATATATCTCGTTGGAACCGTTTTTCCAAGATCTCCTGTTGCGCCTTTAACACTAAAGTTACATCTGTAACCAGTGGCTAGCTCAGATTTTGATCATTACATTGTTTGATCTAACTGAAATTATTTTAACCAACTAGATTGGTTGTTTTTCCAACCAATCTATTGTTAGAATTGATCCAAACTCTCCTACAAAGTCCCACATCTTGACTGAATACTGAGGCTGTTTAAATGGCTGTCCAAATTCTTTTTGAACCACTTCCTGAAGCGTTCACCCGGTGTCACGGTAGCGAGGCTTCAGAGACGTCATCAATTTTGGCTCCTCCCCTAAATGAATCACGCCTCGAAGCCTTGGCTCAGCTCAGAACGTCACTAGGTGGGAGACATTATCCAACAGAGATGTTCATTCAAGTGCTTGAGTTGATTAAAAGAAAATGAAGTGGAAGGAAAAAGTGTGGCGCTAAAAACAGCTTAAGGAATGAAAATGAACTTTAGCTGTTAGAGAAATAAAAGCCGATTCTGACATTCATTAAGAAATTCAAACCGTAAAGATGTTAGAAATAGTTTGATTTGCTCTCATCTCCTAAATACCACGTCGGCTTCCTCTGTTTAATTTTTGCCGCCTCCTTTCAGACTCCATCCATAAAGTTCAGGCGGTGCAGACGGACAGAACCACGACCGAGTCCGGCGTGAACACGGAGGCGGACTGGGAGAGTCAGACGGCCGCCGTGTTCCAGTACAGCTCCCAGCTGAAGGAGCGCTACGAGCAGCTGCAGAAGGAGCAGCAGGAGGAGAAGGAGGCGCAGGAGAGGCACAGAGCGCAGCTGAGGAAGAGGGTGGAGGAAGGCAGGCGGCAGCACCAGGTGATCCAGACGAGCCGCGGGCTTCAGCCAGCCGCTTGGAGGTTTTTCTGGGAGGTTCACTCTGATTCTGTTTCAGGCTCTGATGGAGAAACTGGAATCTCTGAGAGTGAAGCTGCAGCTCAACAACTCCAAGGCAACCAGGAAGAACTTTGAGAGCAAGAAACGGGAGCTGATGTCAGAGAGGAGCCGAGCGGAGGAGGAGAGGAACCGGTGAGGAGCTTCCTGCTCGTGTTTTCATGCATGAAACGAACCTTCCAGCTGGTTCTGCCTTCCCAGAGAAGAAGCTCCAAGTTCTGATTGAAAACAGGAAGCGGTCCGATGGATGTCTGAGGTTATAGAGAAACCAGAGAAAACGACCGAAGAGTGACAGGATCCCTCTGGCTCCTTTCACTCCACAACGTTTTACGTTTTTCAGGATCAAACAGTACGGCTTTCTTCTGAGAGAAGAATCAACCGATTACCATAGATTATTGTTAAAGTCGTAGGAGAGTCAATTAAAATCTTAAAATCTGTGGGTTTTTCGTTATCTTCTGCAGGCCAGTTAGTTCTCCGTCAGCCTGAACACCTAAATTACGACCAATCATATATCAAGCTCATCTGTCAATCAAATGTTTACGGTCATAGCGCATCTTGATTAATGTGTCGCGAAAGCTAATATAATAGCAATAAGAGAAATCAGAATCTTCCTATAGTAGTGGTGACCAAGCAGGTATTTATAGTTGAGATTTAATTGTTGGTCGCTTCTCATCAGGATTCACTAGAAGCGGCGACCTACAGACTCGTGTCCTCACCAAATCTGTTATTAGAGGAAGAACACAGGAAAGGGGTCTGGACTCAGAGAACAGGGAGCACATAGAATAAATCCTGGGTCACATGAAACAGAAGCGTATTGATGACATCACCACATTCAAAGCTAATCTGGAGCTGCATTTCAGCACCTGTTATTAATGAGTCTCTAGATAATAATAGATTGCTTGACTTTTTTCATTTTATTGGGGGAATAATAAGGAACACAGTCAGATAAACACAAATAAAACAAAATATTTTAACAAACAAAACAAAAAGCCATCACCTTGGCGGTCCATCACGGCTAGCTGAGAGAAGGATCCTGCACACAGGGCTGGGTGGCCAGAGAGCTGGGATGCAGCCGCTAACAATCAGCGCCCTTTTGATAATCGACCATTCACATTAGCCCGGAGTTCTACTGGTGTAAAGTCGGCAACACTCGGGAGGCTTCGGAGGCTCCAACGTTTAGCTTCCGGCCGCTTACCTCACGACTTTATAGTATCAGAACGGCAGCTACAGGCGAACAAACCCACCTGATCCATCTACTCCGTCCTCAGACTGGCCCGGGAGCTGGAGGAGAACAACAGGAAGCTAGCGGCGCTCAGCGAGGAGCAGGGTGAGGAGCAGCGGCGCTGGAAGGAGGAGCTGCAGCAGCTGAGCAAAGAGAAGGAGCGGCTGAAGAAGGAGGCCCAAAAGGCCCAGCTTCAGGCCCTACGGGACGAGATCACAGCCCTGGAGAAGCAGAGAGACGTGGCCATGGCTCGGATCGAGGCCTGGCTAACAGAGGTTGGGACTCACAGCTCATGGTGTGTTTGTGAACGTGGGAAAAAATGGATACTGTAGTCAGAAGCTTCTCTCAGAAGCTGGTAGGTTTTGTGTGGTAGGTGGAAGGGGTTAGCTGTTAGCTAGTAAGGGTTAGCTTCTAGTGGTTAGCTTTTAGGGGTTAGCTGTTGGCTTTTAGGTTTTAGTTGTTTTAAGGAACAAGTTGTTGCTGTTATGGTGCGCTCACACTGAAGGGGGTGACAACGACGAATGCAGTGGATTCACATAGTTAGTGGTTAGCTGTTAAGAGTTAGCAGTTAGCTTTTAAAAATTAGCTGTTAGCTGGTAGGGGTTCGCTTTTAGTGGAAGATGTTAGTGTTTATGTTTTACTACTTAACTGTTACAGGGCAGTGGTTAATTAGGGATTAGCTGTTAGCAGGTAGCTGTAGGGTGTTAGCTGTGGTGGCTTATGGTTTTCTCCTAGGGATTAGCTTTTAGCTACAGTAGTTAGCTGTGGTGGCTAATGTTTTCTCTGATATGGGTTAACTTTTAGTAGGTGGCTGTATGAATTAGCTATGGTGGCTAATGGTTTTCTGTTAGGGGTTAGCTTATAGCAGGTAGCTGTAGGGGGTTAGCTGTGGTGGCTAATGGTTTCTGTTATGGGTTAGCTTTTAGCAGGTAGCTGTAGGGGGTTAGCGGTGGTGGCTAATGATTTCCTGTTAGGGGTTAACTTTTAGCAGTTAGCTGTAGGAATTAGCCACAACACAAACGGTTTTCTGTTTGGGGTTTGCTTTTAGCATGTTGCTGTAGGGGTTAGCTGTGATGGCTAATGGTTTTCTCCTAGGGATTAGGTTTTAGCAGGTAGCTATAGTAGTTAGCTGTGGTGGCTAATGTTTTCTGTTATGGGTTAGCATTTAGCAGGTAGCTGTAGGGGATTAGCTGTGGTGGCTAATGTTTTCTGTTATGGGTTAGCATTTAGCAGGTAGCTGTAGGGGATTAGCTGTGGTGGCTAATGTTTTCTGTTATGGGTTAGCATTTAGCAGGTAGCTGTAGAGGGTTAGCTGTGGTGGCTAACGAGTTTCTGTTAGGGGTTAGCTTTTAGCAGGTAGCTGTTGGAGTTAGCCACAACGCTAATGGTTTTCTGTTGGGGTTAGCTTTTAGCATGTTGCTGTGGTGGCTAACAGTTTTCTATTGGGGTTAGCTTTTCACAGTTAGCTGTAGGGGGTTAGCTTTTAGCAGTAATCTGTCAGTCAGAGCGCCAGGTCTCCAGTGGGAATGAATGTTTCTGGCTCCTCCCCCTCCAGGTGGCTCAGTACCTGAACGTTCTGCGGGTCGAGTTCCCTCAGCAGTACCACCAGGATAAAGGGAAGTGGGAGAAGAAGGAAGGTTTGGTCCGGAAGAACCAAGCGGAGCTGCAGAGCCGCTTCCAGGAGGTTCTGCAGCAGCTGCAGCAGGGTCGGGAGATGGAGTCCCTCCCCCGGATCAACGTACCATCCCTGCCGGCGGTGCCCATGGTGAGGACGGGTCCGACCCGCAGACGGCGCCGTTTCTGTCTACTCCTGCTTAACGGAAGGCTCTCTGTCTCTGCAGGCGGACCTCCGCTTCAATCAGGTCATGCAGTCGGCGGCCCAGGCCCGGATGGTGACGCCGCCCCTCCCCCACTTCTATGCCCCGCGCCACAGACACCCCCTCCCCCGCCACCCCGGGTACCGCGGGCCCTTCCACCCTCCTCCTCCCCACATGTTCTACCCGGCTCCACATCTGCAGCATCCGGGCCATTTCCAGCCGCCGCCGCAGCATCAGTACCACAGCCGGCCGCCGCCCAGGGCCACCCCCCCTCCCAGCCTGTCCCCGTCCCCCCCGGTGGTTCCCTCCCCCCCTCCTCCCGCCCCCTCGGCTCCAGAGAAGCTGGAGAAGATCCTGGAGAAGCTGGGGGCGCGGTTCCCCCAGTGCAGCAAGCAGCAGCTGATGGTTCTGCTGCAGCAGGTGAAGAGCTCCTGTGGGAAGCTGGCCGGCATGTCCATCGAGGACCTGTACGAGCAGATCGCCTTCAAGCTGAGCCAGAACGAGCGCTTGGCACCGGGGCCCGCCGGCCGGCCCCCTCCGGGACCCATCCAGCGTCCCGCGCCCCCCCAGCAGAGAGCCGCTCCACCGGAGACCCGGAAACTCTGCCTGATGTGCCAGAAGTACGTGGACCCGGAGAACCGGCACCCGCTGAGCTGCTCCCACACCATCCACTCAGACTGCATCCAGATGTGGCTGCAGTCCAGCCTTAACAACTCCTGCCCCTTCTGCCCGGGGCAGTGACGCCCGCCGGCCCGCACCGGCTCAGACCGGTTCTGATCATGTTCCTGGGTTTGGGCTCAAATCGCTCAGAACCGATCGTTTTTTTTCTTTTTTTTTTTATTAAAAAAACCGAACTCTTCATCACTCTGATCAACTCCTCTTCCTCCCAGTGTTAAAGGAGGCCCAGTCAGAATCAGTCAGTCTGTTTGCAGGCTGCTTCCTGTTTACCGTCTGAACGCCAACTGTCTTCATAGACCGACCCGATTCACGGCCAGAACCAAAGGACCGGCTCGTCTGAATGGAAACACGGATCAGAACAGAACCGGTCCGAACAGCTGCTGGAAGCTAGGAACTGTACCAAGAGAAGCCCGGTTCAGCTCGTCTCTGAAGGTCCGATTCACCACCGCGCGTCTCCAGATGCTTCAGAACTCCTTCCAGTCGGATCCAAACCTTTCTTCATTATTTTAAGCTTTTCGTTTCATTTCTGCCTGTAAGTGATCAGTATTTTTAATAAAAGTGATTCTGGGTCAGTAATGAGACTCCCTGGTTTCTACCAGTCTTCCATTGCTCCACTAACAGCCTCAAAGAGGAACAGATGCGGTTTGTTGCAGCTGATGCTGCCCCCTGCTGTCCGAGCTCAGAAGGACCAGTTAGTCAGATGCCTTCTTTAGATCTGCTGGATGCTAACAGCTTCACCAGTAACTTAGCCCACCAACTGGCAGACTTGGGCAATGTGGAGTCAACAAGTCATCTCCATGTCGTATGTATTCATTTCTACCCAGCCACTGAAACGGGGTGAGTCCAAATCTTCCGCAGTAGATTAACCTGTGGGTGGACTCAAGATAGCTCTTCAGTAGTCTTATACATGACACGGCGGAGGTAAACTGCTTTAAACTTCCTCCGCTTTTGCCCCACGGTAAAGATGAAGCGCTGCTTTGCAAACACGGCCTCACCTCGGCGGCCTGTGTTAAGAGATGGCCGCCTTTGCTGAAAACGGCCTCCTCCCACTCTACCCTATTAAAGATAGCACGCCTTGGCTGAAAAGCGATACCTCACTCCACACTTTTGCCCCACTGTAAGGATGGCGCCGTGGCTGAAAACGGCCTCCTCCAGTCTACCCTAATTAAAGATAGCCGCTGTGGCTGAAAACTACCTCCCTACACTTTTACCCTGTTAAAGATGGCTTATGCCATGGCTGAAAGCGACCTCCTCCACTTTGCCCCTGTTAAGATGGCATGCCGTGGCTGAAAACTACTTCCGATGCGTTACCCTGTTAAAGATGGCAGCTGTGGCTGAAAACTGCACCCTCCCCTCCACTTTTAAACTGTTAAAGATGGCTGCCACTTTTAGAAAGCGGCCTCCGTCCCGGCTTTTGCTTGCCCTGTAAAGATGGCAGCCGTGGCTGAAAACGGCCTCCTCCACTTTGCCCTGTAAAAGATGGCCGCCCGTGGCTGAGAAACTGCTTCCTCCACTTTGCCCTGTTAAAGATGGCCGCCGTGGCTGAAAACTGCCTCCTCCTCAGGCTGGTTATTGGCTCTGTAGCCGCTCTAATGTCAGGGTGATTTACAGACGGCTGAGGCAGACAAGCATCATTACCGCAGCCTGTAAACGCAGGGCCTGACTGACTGCTCCCAGAATGAGGTCCGGGGCCCTCAGGGGCCCTCTGTGAAATGGGCGAGTTTTATTTGACTATTATTTCCTTCAGGTGGACGATAACGGAGGCAGAATGAGTGATCAGGGGCTGAGTGTCTGTAAATGACTGAAGATGTTTTAGTTTCCTGCTGCGGTCCAGACCCCCCACCCCCCGTGATTGGTCGCTCTGTGTAATTGATCCCTCGGAGTCTTATTTCCCGGTTATTTACGACCACGTCTTTAAAGCGGCACAGAAAAATAGATTTTCTCGTTAGGATTGAAATATCGACCACAGGTGGATCCAGGGGGGGGGTTAAAGGGGCCGGCAGCTCCCTGTTGATGTCTGGTGGACCCCGTGAAAGAGAAAAACACGCAATCAGGCTTTTATGTTCCCTGCCCGTCGTCTCTCTGCTCGTATCCAAACACCGATGAGATTCAGTCGGATCTGAAGTCTGTTAAAATCTAGTCTAAAATAATTTTTGCCTCAGATGTTCCTCTGGGGGGGGGTTAGGTGTGAAGAAGATGCAGCTTGTTAAAAATCTAAGACCTCCCGGAAGAAGAGGAACTTTTAGGGGTTGAGAAATCGATGATGTTTGAGAGCGGCGCGGCGTGACATTCAGCAGAACATCAGCAACGATCGCCTCCGCAGTCACAAACTGTTTCTGCTTGCTGTCAATTACACAGGCAGCAACATTTAAAATAAAACGATGCTTTACGGCGGCCTCCTCGTGAAGCGCCTCCTCAGAGGGTAAACAGGCGGCTCTAGCGAGGCCTCTGATGGCTTCGCCATCGCGCCATAAGCCAGTGGCTGCTGGGTCACAGAAAGCAGCAATGCACGCCTCACTGCTGGCGCTGCTGGGAAACCGCAGCAGGTCTGATGGAAACAGCATGCGGCACCTCCAACTATAAAAACAATGAGGGCTGCAGATAAATAACAAATAAATGAATAAAGCAAAAATTGGGGAAAAAAACTAGTATATTTGGTATTAAGCTATATATAGTACCTTGATGTGGATTTAACCGCTATAAAACCCAGCTGCAAACAGCTAAGGACGTTTCCACATGTAAGGGTCACGTTAACGCATGAGGAGAGGTGCGATCCTGCAGTGCACAGGAGCAGCGCCTCTTCTGCTGCTGAGGTGTGTGAGGCGCTACACAAGCGCAACAGATGCTGGAGTTGAAAAATATAACTTTTGCTGCTGGGACAGCGCTTCACATCAATCAGGAGCTGGCAGGGGAGGTGAACATACAGCACTGCGGTACAGAAGCGCTATGATCGCCTACTCACTGGAAACTGTTTTATTAACTCCTGGATTAAGCTTAAAATGTAAGAAACCATACCAAAACAAAACATACTTTATTATTCTGGTTTCTGCAGTTTGGATTCACATTTTTATGAAAACGCCTTCCAGCCGCCGCAAATAGTTGCGGAAAACCAAGAAGAGGAGGCGGCGGGCCTGAGGCAGCTGCTGCTTTAGGTTATCGCAATTTGAGCAAATATACATTATGCTTTGTTCTTTCAGGGAAGTTTCAGGGGAGGTTTTCTCTGCTGGAAGAGCCAAATATCAGACAGAAACGTTACAATTTGTCGCGTCCGTTCCTGAAAATGAATCACATTCTTTAAGCTACGTTTTGTTAATTTGAAGTGACTATTATAAAAAATAAAGCTGAAATAATTTGTTGAAGGCTGTGTTTGCTGAACTGAGCTGTAAATGTAGTTAAAAAGTTGAATTGAATAAGCAACAGCAGCAGCGTTTTTTTTCAGGAGCTCTACTCTGTCCCTTCCACTGATCTCAGAGGGACAAACCAAACCTTAAGAAGTTCAAAAAGAAATATCTACTGGACTTTGTTTCCAAACTTGAAGACGTTTCTCTTCCATCCAGGAAGTTTTTCAATTCAAAATGCTCAGAAATAGGTTGAGTTCCAGGTTTTATACAGGAGCTGATCAGAAATAGAGTTGAGTTCCAGGTTTTATACAGGAGCTGAACAAAACCTTGTTTTAGTTTAGAAAACACGTTTCTCTTCCCATCCTGGATGACTGACAATCTTCACCAGCAAACCTTAGACAAGGAAACTCATCATTGTTCATGGTCCATTTCTATGGAAGCCCCAAAAGGCAAGTGGAAAAATAATTAAAGACAAAGTATATAATAAATAATTAATTAATTCTGTTCAGCCCTGAAAAGAAAGTAGGACAATATTTACAGACTAAATTATCCTCTTTTTCTGTTTTTTTTTAAGGGCTATTTAAATGGTTGTTGTAATGCTTGGCTCTGCCACTAGAGGCACTGAAGTAAAACATAGGGAGTAAAAGCAAGAGAATTCACCAAGACTTGTTCAAACAGTCAAAGGGTTGGTCCCTTTTCCGTTTAAATAACATTATGCAAATAAAATATTAGAACCACATAAATGTCTATTTGTTGTCCCTTAATATGTTTAGATCAGGCCTGAGTGAAGTTGGCCCCCCCACCTTCTTCAAATCAGACAAAATTTTCAAACATTTGTGCTGGTTTGTACAGCAATAATTGTCGTTTGTGCCGCTATCGTTTTAAAGATATAAAGAAATATTTCTCATCAAAGGTCAACCAGCCCCCCCCACCTTCTTCAAATTAGACAAAATGGGTGTCAAACGTTTGTGCTACTTTTTGTGCTGCTTTCATTTTAAATATATAAATATATGTTTCACAGAGGTCATTAAAGGTCAACCAGCCCCCGCCCCTTTCTTCAAATCTTCAAATCCAAAAGCAGCACAAACGGAAATTATTGCTGCACAAACCAGCACAAATGTTTGAAAATTTTGTTTGATTTGAAGAAGGTGAGAGGAGGGGCAACTTCACTCAGGTTTAGATCAATTAGAATCAATTAGATCTTTATTAATTCAATTCAATTCAAAAATACTTAATTAGTCCCAGAGGGAAATTTAAAGTTGCAGTAACGTATTTTTTAAACAGGTGTTGAAGGAAGAATTTCCTGTAGAGGTCTGTATTGCACCAGATCTTGAGAAGTCTCTGACTGAAGACAAAATCTTCTAAAGAGGATTCTCATTATGTTGTCTATAATCTTCTTCACTTTATGAAGAATTATTCTTTGTGGAATCATCTCCAGAGGTTCTAGACTGATAGAAGATATGAAGCATCTGGTTAATTAATTTAATTATTATTAAATTTAAATAATTTTGCTTAGTGATTTTTTTCATAATGTATGAAAAAAAGTAGAATTTAAATGCTTGGCTCATTTCCCTAGAGCGGAGTTGGCATTTTGTAAGTTACCATTCAAAATATATATATATATATATATATATATATATATATATATATATATATATATAGAAAGAGCATAGTATATATATATATATATATATATATATATATATAAATATAGTTTTTTTTACCTGAATCAAAGTTGCTTTCTCTTTCTTCATTTTGCCTTTCAGGGCTTCCGTGATTTCATTTTTTTTCTGATCAGAGGATGTTGATGATGTTGGGGTTCAAAGGTCAGAGCCAGCTAAAGGAGCTAAAATGCTAAAAGTAGCTTGTTTAGATTGAGACTGAGCTGGTGAGATGGGAAAACATCAGTTAGTGAGACGTTATCGGTTCACAGCAGGGGCTGATCCAGGGGATGGTTAAAGAGGCCACCGGGTCCCACTGAACTCTATAAAAACCAAGGAAGAAAAGGGGAAAAACAGGATTTTTATCACAGGTTATGCCAATTTTCCAAAAGTTGATTTATTTCCAGCCTGACCTTCAAAATAGTCAAACAAAATAAATATCAAATAGATCACATAGAGTGAAACAAATGATAATTTCTGGGTAACTTACTAGATTTTAGCTCAAAGCTTGTAAAATGTAGGCACCTCAGGATATTAAGCCCCTGTCACACCTTGATGATTTAGACCAGCGTTTGCCTGACGTACGGAAAATCTAGAAAAAAAACACTGGCATCATTTTCTGCAGGCACATCGCTGCACCCTCAGGTCACTGGCTTGCGCATCTTTTCATGGGCATTACGCTGCTGTGCGTTAAGCAGAAATAGGGCTGTGGTTGGACAGAGGTGCTGGACTCATTATGAATACTCTATATAAACGCCCAAAACTGAAAAAATACATAGAAAGTTCAGCGTACGCCAACATCTTAGGAGATTCTGGGACATCAGGCATACGCTGGCTGAATCAGAAAGGTAAGACAGGGGCCTCAGTGTTACATCAGACCAATAAACAGATTAAATCCCTAAACGTGATTACAGATATAAATGTCTCCAATCAGAGAGGCGTCCAGGAAGCCCAGGAACTCTGCAGCTCCTCTCCTGGATGAATGTTTTAAATGTGAACTTCTTCCTCCTGCAGTTTGATCAACCCTTAAAAATCCCTCCTTGTTTCTGTTAATGCGACCTCAGAGCATCACACTGCCACCACCGTGTTTGGCTGTCAGTACGATGCTCTGTCTCTGAACGTCTGCAGGAGTTTTAGTTTTCTCTCCGTCCGTCCAGAGAGAAGTTTTCCAGAACCCTTTGATGCAGGCCTTTGTGTTGCCAAGGAAACGGTACCTTATGGTTAAGAGTCTCAACTTTTCAGCTGTTTTAAAGGTTTTTCTCTTCAAATAAAAACATTTAAATGGATTTCTAGCTTTAGTTCTGAGTTTGATTGGTAGGGAATCGGGTCAAAGGGTCTTTTCTCAGGACCTGGCAGTGGTGATGTCATCATGGCGGTTGTGATGTCATCATGGAGCAGAACCAGAGTCTCTAACTCAGTCTGAGGACCAATCCAGAGTCCGAACTGTCGTTAATCTTCGCCTCTTGGAGGCCCAGTTCTGTCTCCTCAGAACCGAGCCGGTTGCTCCTCGCCGCTCTAAACGCAGAGTTTGATCGGTGGAGGAAGACGCATGGCGGCTCCTTGAAGGGACGCCGTCCAATTAGCTTTTTTCTGATTAGCATCCGTGCGTCGTTACATCAATTAATGCTGCTGACGGGCGATAGACCCCCCATCCTTCAGAAACAGAAGAAGCTCCTCTCCTTCTGGCTGGCATTAAAGGCCTGCCATCCCAGCATGCAGTGGGGCCCCCCGCCACAGCCCAGCGGTGTCAATTAAATTTGATTGACTGAGTAAAAGAAGCACAAATAATCCCAAAACAACAGACACAAAAATCTATACGTGCCTGCCCCCCACCACAGCTGTCAAATCAGCGGCTCGTCCTGAGTCGGGACTCAGGGTGTGTGCTGCACCCCCACACACACACAAACAAACAGAGAGCACCCATTAGCAGCTGTGGAGCCGCTCCCGCTCAGCAGAGGCCCCTGGGTATCGACTCCAACTGTTGTCCAATAAATGAGGTCTAATTTATCAGTTTAACTCCCCCCGCCCAGGAGGGAGGGAGGGAGGGGGGGTGGAAACAAACAGCAGTGTTTTTCCCCCACACTTCTTGTTTTACTAATTGTCAGCCTTTGAGCTCGTGTTTCATATTTGCTTCCATGATTGAGGGCCGCCATTAGCGTGGGCCCCATTAGGCCCCCCCGCTGGGAGGCTGCGGCCCTGTGTGGGAACCATCAAAGACCAATTTGCTTCCCAAACGCCATAAATCCTCCCCCCCTAAGTGACTGTTTGTGAGGCTGCTGAAACAGGCAGAAAGGAACCTGAACGCTCCGCTGTGCGTCGTCCATTAAAGCGCCGCATCCGTCTCCATCAGCAGCGGTCAAAGTGGGGCCCTGCAGAGGGCCGCTAACGGGGGTCAGCAGGGGCGGCACTAAAGGGGGGAGATGATAGAGCCTTCCCCCCCCCATATTTATGTCCTTTAATTAATTATTAGTAATGGGTTGTGTCTAAAGGCTCATCACAGCACTCAGTAAACATTAATTAAAAAAAATATATAATGATAGATTATAGATTGTAAAGCAAAAAGAAAAAAACAATTGTGTAGTTGATCAAATGATGGTTTGGACTTATCTATCCTTTTTCATGCAACAGCATTCACATTTAAAACTTTGAAAACTAGTAGAGATCGCTAAAAAATATCTGCTCCAAAAATAAAATCAGCTTTTCAAATGTTTAAATAAAATTTTCAGTTGAATGTTACGTTTGTTTAGCATTAGACTTTTGTTTTGTTTTCTATTCCCATAAGAAATGTTTAAATAAAGATTATTTCCAAAAACTTTCTTTCCAAGTTTGAAGACGCAATCTCTTCCATCCAGGAAGCTTTTTAGCGATTAAATAAAGAGTGACAATAAGAACAGGAAGTTATCAAACCCTTTAGCAGGTGAGCGCCGTTGGAGGGCGGAGCTTAATCTTTTACTATCCTACAGATTTTATTTTACATTCATAGATATGCTCTATTTTTATTTTTTATTTTTTTGAGTATCTTTAAAGAAGCCAAAATGATCCAAGAATGTTTCTGCTAAAAGGAAAAAGTTTTTTCATTGACCTTTAAGCAAAGGTTGGACTGATTTCCTGACAGTTAGCCTCAAAATTCAGATTTAAATCTGAATATGATTTATCATTACAAGTTTTGTTTAATGTTTGGAAAATATAGTTTATTGAAATTATCTGGAGCCTTTTTTTCTCCCATGATTCTCCTGTTAGGGAACTTTTTAAAATCCAAATTTCTTTCCAATTATTTACTTAAGAGGAATATTCCTTTGACTCATTAGACCTGAATCTAAAAATAGATTTTGTTTATGGATGTTTAATTGACTTGGTTAATATAGAAGGGATTTTACTATGAAGAGGTCCCACTTTAGCTCTACAGCGGCGCTTCCTTTATGGGGCCAAATGATCCATTTTCTCACTCTGAAAGGCTTTAACAGAAACACATTCCAGACTCAAAAACAGGACGCCGTTAAAAAACATTCTGGAGGAAGATTATTAGTTTTTTTTCTCCAATAACTTTATTTATCCTGTTTAAAGTAAAAAAAAACTGGTTTTTAAAAAAGTATTTCTGTAAATTCATGTAACGTGTATTATTTACATGAATTACTTTTAGTCTGCGCTACAAAAACAATTTGCAAATAACTTTTATCATTTTTCAAATATTCATTACAGTAAAAATGTCCATAGCTGTATAATGGTTATTATATTCGTTAGTTTTATATAAACACTTTTACAGCACAGTAGTTTATTGTTTCTTTTAACTCTTCCCTATTATGTTATTCTTATACTCCTCGTGCCTCTCCTGTGGAACTTAACTACCACAGCTTTTAGTCCCGTGAGGCAAGACACCCTGTCTACTTTTAAGGCTAGACTTTAAACTTTCCCTTTTTTTGATAAAGCTTCTAGTGCCAGAGTGGGCTGCAGGTTATCCTGATCTTATCTCTATAGTTCTAAGCTGCTATAGGCTTAGACTGCTGGGAGGACATAGGGACTCCTTTTCATCTCATTCTATCTGTATGCTGATGAAGAATTCTCTCATTCCTCCAGGTCCATAGTAATTTCGTAAAAGACATTTGGATTGGGAGTGCAGTAAACTTCCTGGAGGGAATCTAAACGCTTCTTCAAACCAAAACTTTTATGGAATCATTTTATCTGTTTTTCTCATAGTAGCTTCATCTGGTCTGTTGTTCCTGTTTGGCTGCGACTGGATCCTTGAGAACTAAACTAGATCAGCTGTAAAGCGGCATGCCACTTCAACACCTTTTGGTTTTATAGATGTTGAGTTTAGCCTGGTTTCCAGCGGTGTATTTCCCGTTTCTCTAATCCGGGACTTCAATAGGGATGGCTTCTTCATCCCCTTTCTCAGACATGGGAGCTGGCTCGAGCCCGCCTGCCTGGCTGTGTGGTTTCCTCCCATGGATGGGGCCAGCCGGGGTCAGCTGAGTGGATCGGATTGCCTTTTGTATCTATGCTTCTTTTTCTATGTCTGCTTCTGTATCCTTGAACCCCAGGTGGGTGTCAGCAGATGGCCGCTCACACTGAGCCCTGGTTCTGCTGGAGGTTTCTTCCTGTTCAAGGGAGTCCTTCCTCTCCACTGTCAGCTTACAAGCATGCTTAGTGTGAGGGATTGAATGAAGAGTCAATGAGTCACGATGCAATCAGCTTTGGTTTTTCTTAGAAAAACTCTGATGGATCTTGGGTTTGAACTGTAAAGTGCCTCTCTTCAGGAGGACATGTAAGTTGTGAATTGGCGCTATAGAAATAAACTGAATTTAATTATAAATTTTTCTACTGACCACTTTTTTCTATAATCTTTTGCTGCTGCTTTAAACACCAGAATTTCCCCATTGTGGGACAATAAAGGGATTTTCTATTCTTTTCTATTTTGCTGTCAGAACCGTTTTGATTCCTCTGATTAGGAAAGAATGGAAATAAAACTCAGACTCAAAGACTCCAAACGAAAGTTTATTTCAGTTTGTCTGAAATCGTCCTGCAATCAGAAGGTGTGGGTCTGTGTCTGCGCTGGTTGGTGGATAAAGAACCGGAACTGGGATCAGTTCCTGAACCGTCAGTCGGTCCATTAACAGCTCAGAGTTCAGATGTTCTCCTGACCGCGGTTCATCAGCAGAACTTAAATAATAATAGTGGGCGGGGTTTAAAGACACAGTGCCACCTAGAGACTGTGTTCAAACCAACATCTCTGACATGGAGACAGAAAACCATCTGATGCTTTAGAAAAGTCAGAACTTGATACCAAATCAGGAGAAATGTTATTAGCAGATGTAAAGGAAGCGGTGCTGAAGTCAGGAGCCACGTTTGGTTCAAGTTCCTGAGTTATTTGCTTTGAATCATTTACTGTGAAGCAGGTTTTATTTCTGCTCAGCAGCTGGTATTAAAGGAGAAGTCCGGACAGCAAAGAATAATCAGAGGATCATTATTTATAGCTAAAACTAAAAACGTTTGCAGTGATTTAATATAGTAGCCCCTCCCTCCTGCCATCTTCCAGCAGTGACGTCACG
>JAGKQL010000038.1:1831769-1845912 GCA_018398635.1 Cyprinodon brontotheroides
TCTGTGTCTATCAGGGGCTCTTCTAAGGGATTATGTTTTTATCCATTTAAGTGTATTGTAATCTGTTGCTAAATAGTAGTATTGGAAGTTAGGTAATCTAGTCCCCCTCTGTCTTTGGTTTTCTGTAGTGTTTTAAGCTGATACGAGGGGTTTGTCCTTCAAAGAAATTTGAGATGGAAAGATCTAGAGATTTAAACCATTAGGTTGATGGTTTATTTGGGATCATTGAAAATAGGTAGTTCGAATTCTGGGTAAGACCATCATTTTAATTGGGGCTACCGACCCAAAGAGGAGATGAGGCGTTTCCATCTTTCTAGGTCCTCTTCTATTTTCATTAAGAGGGGTGTGGTTGAGTTTTGGTAACTCAGCTAGTTTGAATGACACAGTAATTCCCAAATATTTTGATATTTCCTGATTGCAATTGTAGACCTGAGGGTTACCAGAGAGTAATTAATTGGTAGTATTACAGATTTAGACCAATTTATAGAGTATTCTGAGACTTTTGAAAGATTCTAGTAAACTAATCACTGAGGAGAGGCAGTGTTTGAGTGCTGGAGATAAAGTAATACATCATCTGCGTAAAGACTAATTTTATGCTCCATTTTCATGCCTTTTTTATACCTTTAATCATATTTGTTTGTCTGATTAGTTGTAGCAGCCAGAGGCTCAATAAAAATAGCAAAAAAAGTGAGGGGAGAGTGGGCATCCCTGTCTGGTGCCCCTCTGGAGACAAAAAACTGGAAGATGTTTGATTGTTTTGTCCTGACACAGGCTGTTGGGGAAGCTGTATAATATTTTTAACCAATTTATAAAAGGAATTGCCAAAGCCAAATTTGCATGTAGAGTAGCAAATAAAATTTCCAGTTTTACTCTATCAGATGCTTTTCTGCATCTAAGGACAATATATAGGATTTAAGATTTTTTGCTGTAGGAATAATCTATTAAATTCAGCAGTCTGCGTGTGTTAGCAGCTGACTGCCTCCTTTAATGGGGAAACCAGTTTGATCTGGGTGGATTATTAGAGAATTGATTTTTTATCTAACCGTTTTGATAAAGCTTTACAGACTATTTTTAATATCCACATTAATTAAGGATATGGATAGCTCAGTGGGAAACATAGGATCTTTGCCTGGCTTAAGCAGGGAGACTAATGGTGGCAAATTCATATTAACTGGAAATTTGCCATTATCTAGAGTTTCCTGCAGTTTCATAAGAACGTTGGAGGCCAGAATGTCCCAGAACTCTTTATAGAACTCAGTAGGGAACCCGTCTGGACCTGGTGCTTTATTATTTTGGCATGTTTTTTAGCTTCCTAACTGTGACGTATATAAAGATTTATAGAAATCTCGGAAGGCATTGTTAATATCCTCCGGATCCTGTAATGTATTACCAATTGAATCTGTAACTGCAAATATAGTCGTTTTTTCTTTGTTTATTTTTAGCTGGTTAGCTAAGAAGCTTCCTGACTTATTGCTATGTTCAAAGTTGTCAATTCGAAGTCTTTGAATTAAAAATTTATTTTGTTTTTCAATAAATTCGTTTAGTTCTATAATAATAATATAATAATAATTTTTCTCTAAATTTGGCATCAATTAAAATGTCTACTAAAAGCTAAGCAAAATTATTTTGCTATCCTCAAGAGACAGAGAAGTGAGAAGAAGAAATTGTTCAGGTAAAACCGGCAGTGAGGTTGTAATCGCCAGTGTATGATCACCAGTTACAATACCATCAAGAAGTGTTATTCTACGGTGCTGTGTTAAATTCTTCATGGGAAGTCAATAGTTCAGGAAAACTAAACCAAAACAGTTGATTGACTTTGTAATTTCCCCCTTACAAATAACTCAACTAAATTCATTTATTTACATAGCACCAATTCATAACACATGTAATCTCAAGGCACTTTAAACCAGATTCAAAGCTTTGCCTTTTGGCTCTTCCCCCCATTTGTAGTGTAGCAACTCCACTGATCCATTTATCGGTATTCTGCTCCATTCTGCCTTGTGTTGTAAAGCAGAAACCCAAGATAATTTAACTCAACTTGAGACAGGAACCCTCCTCCAAGTTGAAGGGGGAAAAAAAATATTTTGGGGTGGAGAATTATGGCATCAAACTTAAAAAACCTAATTATGAATGGCTGCTTTGCACTCTGTTGCAAACTGCCTCAGTGTAGGCTGTACATCTTGGCAGGAGGAAGCCAGCAGAACCACAATATTTGCAATAAGCAGGACTTAATTTGATAATCCTCAAAGCAGACCCCCGTTGGCCCTTGAGAGGACTTAGAAATCCTGTCCATAAATATTAAGAACAAAGGGCAGCCCTGTTGGAGTCCAGAAAAGTCCAACGTAATGTTGACAATGCCAACCATTCTCCTGCTGTGCTTGTACAGTGACTGAAGATACGGGTCTAGATACAGTTGAGGCGGTGAGGAAGTGGGGGCAAAATTGTCTAACAAAGGATTGACATGAGGGTGAAAAAGAGCAGGGACCCAGGTGGACAAAGGGTCCCAGCATTCTCGTGCACCTCGTTCTTCTAGCTCAGGGGTGGGCAATTCCAGTTCCTGGGGGCCGATATCCTGCATCTTTTAGATGTGCCTTTGGTTCAACACACCTGAATCAAGTACTCAGATAATTGGGAGGACTCTGCAGGAACCGACTGCATACTGAGGAGGTAACTCAGCCATTTGATTCAGGTGTGTTGGACAAAGGATGGATCTAAATGTTGCAGGATACTGGCCCCCAGGAACTGGAATTGCCCACCCCTGTTCTAGCTGGTCCAACTTCACAAGTTGTTTTCCACAATTGCGGTCATACAAACAAAACAAGCCGGTAAGGCACCAAATAGAAAATATGCATAATGTAGAGCAGATGTAGATTTGACCAATCAAGGCCCTCCTGTCTGCGGCACTGTCTGTGGACACCTACAATTTGGGAGCGGTGTAGCAGAGTGTCTGCGGAAGGGGCGGGGGCACATTTGTGTCACTGCGTCACCTATGCAGATGACGTGGTTTCGAAGTATAAATCAGCTTTTAGTCTTGTCTTGGTCTTGATCTCTAAGTGTTTTGGCCTTGTCTTGGTCTCAGTGCTCCCTGGTCTCAGAAATGTGTTTCTCTTGCTTGATGTTGTCTTAACTACAACAGTACCCTATGTGGTTAAGAACAGTCCATGTACAAATAACCATCTGTCTACCCTCATCCTGCTTTGAGGACAGTTTGCTACCAATGCAGGGAAAAAAACATGTATTTTGTGGTCTAGAAATTGTTTAAATTATTCTAAAACAATACTAAAACAAATACAAAGGCAGTATATGTCATACTTTTAAATGTATTTGACATTTTAATAAAGTGAAATAAAACTATTGCAAAATCTGATTGATTTGGGGATGTAACTAAATTGTAGGTTGTTCAAGAAAGATTATTTATGTTGCTAATGCTCTCAATTTCTAAGATGTTATATGTCTGGCTGTAGTTTATGTAACCCTTTTATTTATAAATGGGATTATCCCTAATATCTAAACAAGTTGGAGCAAAATACCTACCACTGGACCCAGTCTTTGATGGTAGAATGGAAGTTTCCCTCTGTAGGCCGGTTGATTTTTTCTCTTGTAACTGGATTTTATCCAAGCAGGCTTCAAAAAGCATTTCTGATGTGTAGCATCTTTGTTTCATTTTTTTCACAAAATCAATTATAGCAGAAAACTGCTTCTTGTCACTGCTTTTGACAACAATGTATCTCCCTCCATATCTCTTAATAAGCTCATTGATGTTCTTATCTTTTTTAAGAAATGTAACCACTTGTGGAGCTGTAGGATCTGAGTCCACAGTAAACAAGATCATGGTGAAGTCATTGACTCTAGAGCTGAATGTGTCCTGGATGGTCTGTAACTCTCCCTTGTCTTCATCAGTGAGGGGACCCACAGGTAGGACCAGGATGAAGGCGTGGACACCCTCAGGGTTGCAGAGAGTGATACACGTGTGTGATTCCTTCACCACGTGCTGCTGAGCTTTTCCATACAAGGCAGGCAGCTCCACCACCGAAACCAAACGTCCACGAACCTCTCCCTGGTTTCTAATGCACTTTGATGAGCTGGAGGCTAAAGAAAGATCTGTCTGACCTAGAATGGCCTTTGCTGCTGATGTCTTCTGTGCTAATCGCGTTTTACACAAAACCAGATTTAAGGATGGCAGAGACTTGTCACATTTCAAGGCTGCTCCATCATCTTTGATGCTAAGGAAG
Source organism: Cyprinodon brontotheroides (assembly GCA_018398635.1). NCBI lineage: Eukaryota > Metazoa > Chordata > Actinopteri > Cyprinodontiformes > Cyprinodontidae > Cyprinodon > Cyprinodon brontotheroides. The sequence continues at coordinate 1,836,002 of JAGKQL010000038.1, forward strand.
GCGCTGCTGTCTGTTTTTACAATATCTTCAATTTTCTCCATTAATCTCTGGTGATTATTTTCTGCCAGGCTGTACTGTCTACCTTCACATTCTCCGATGAGTTTATTGAGGGAAAAATTTGTTTCATTTCCTTCATGAGTTATGATGACCATTGATTGTTTAAAAGTATCTTTACCAAACAAGCTCAGGGTGGCTTTCAGGGTCTGTCTGTCCTTCTCTGTGAAGTCTGAAGGATCCACTAAGAGCAGCAGAACATTTGGTCCAGGGGGGCAAAGACTAACACAACGTTTCATCTCCTCTTTCTGGACATTTCCTCTCTGACTTTCTGAAGGTGCTACAACAGTTAAGAACTTTCCTTTCCACAACCCTTGTTCAACTGGCTCAGGTTTTTGAAATGTGGATGAATGGTCCAAACTTTTTTTCTCCAAGATGAAATTACAGAGGTGTTTCTTGCTTGACAGTCTTGTCCCAAACAGCATAATCCTGAGACCTCGCCCTGTGAAACAACAGATAAAAAAGCATAATGGAAATTAATTGGCAGAATGGAAGCCTATACTCTTAAGTCTTAAGATTAACCTGCTGACTATAATTTAGTATAGTACTTCATATAGCAATTGTTTTTTTTGGTGGTTGAATGATTCAGCCGGTCTAGCTGCGGTCATGGTATAGCTGTGATGATTGTGCATCACTGCCTCAGACTCCCATCGAATGTACTCCTCAGAAAAAAATGCTCAAAAGAGCCTGGACCTCATTTTCCATCCATCCAACTGCCATAGCTTCTCCTCTTCTGTTCCATCATGCATTTAAGAAATTAAACAACGTAAAGTAGACAACTGCAAAAATGGTGTGTGTTGGCTGTCCAAAACACCAGTTTAAATATGGCGAGATGTGCAGACATTTCAAAGAAGTCAGATAGTCTACCAATTGTTGCTCCTTGAAACTTGACGCTGGGACACCAGCAGAAGACATAATGCTGTGAATCAACATCTGCTTGGATGAGTAACCAAGGAAAAAGATTAGAGTAGTCTTCCAGCCCGGGGCCCAGACACTGATAGTGGAATAAGCAAGAGTGTTTATGGGGCAGAGGAGGGAACACATTTGCTGGCATGCAGGAAATAATCTAGGACAGGCTAGGTCCCTAAATGAAGGGTATCTTGTAACATGCTGGAGGAAGTGCAGTCCACACATTGTTTGGGACCAACAGTTTGTCCAGGTGAAGCTGATGAGAGTCTTCCAGATTAAAATTTAGCTTAACCCCTTAGCTCCCACCGCCCCGCCCCGGGACAATTTGATGGCAAATTTTGTTCTGCGTCTAACAGCAAGCTTATTTATAAACAAAATCCCACATGTTTTACCTCTTTAGAGTCAGATGAACCCAAAGAAAATGACCATCAATTCAACTGTAAGTCAACTATACTCTACAAACTCCAATAAATTACACTGCCTGGCCAAAAAAAAAGTTGCCACCTGGATTTAACTAAACAAATAGGTACGAGCCTCCTATTGGATAATTACTGCATGGGCGATTATCTTTCAGCTGGCAACAAGTTACTTAACCCCAACTGGTGCAATGACTTGCTTCTCATTTCTAAACAATATGTGAAAGACACATCCGTGGTCGTGGAAAAGATGTTGGTCTGTTTGATAAGGGTCAAATCATTTGCATGCATCAAGCAGAAGACATCTAAAGAGATGCAGAAACTACTAAAATTGGGTTAAGACTTTGTCCAATGCATTGTTAAAACTGGAAGGATAGTTGGGACATCGCTAAAAGAATGTAGCGGGAAAAATCCCTGAATGATGCGTGATGGGGATCACTTCAGCGTGTGGTGGCGAAGTCCAAATTGAAGAAAAGCAGCAGTAGAACTCAGGGCTATGTTTAATAATGAAAGTAAGAGCATTTCCACACACACAATGAGAAGGGAACTCAAGGGATTGGGACTGAACAGCTGTGTAGCCATAAGAAAACCACTAATCAGTGAGACAAACCGGAAAAAAAATTTACCCTGTTCCAGAGTGAGGGGCCAATCAGGGTAAGAAGAGAGGCAGGTGAAGTGATGCACCCACCATGCCTAGTGCCTACTGTACAAGCCTGTGGGGGCGGGGTTATGATCTGGGGTTGCTGCAGTTGCTCAGGTCTAGGTTCAGCAACCGTATGTGCTCAAAGAATGAGGTCAACTGACTACCTGAATATACTGAATGACCAGATTATTCCATCAATGGACTTTTTCTTCCCTGATGGCACAGGCATATTCCAAGATGACAATGCCAGGATTCATCGGGCTCAAATTGTGAAAGACTGGTTCAGGGAGCATGACTCATCATTTTCACACATTGAATTGGCCACCACAGAGTCCAGACCTCAACCCCATTGAGAATCTTTGGGATGTGCTAGAGAAGGCTTTGCACAGCGGTCAGACTCTACCATCATCATGCAAGATCTTGGTGAAAAATTAATGCAACACTGGATGGAAATAAATCCTTTGACATTGCAGAAGCTTATCAAAACAATGCCACAGCAGTCCAACAAAGTATTAGAGTGAGTGACTTTTTTTATTTGGTGGCGACTTTTTTTTTTGGCCAGGCAGTGTATAATCTGTCATCAAAAAGAGTTTGGTGATTGCTCTAATTTTTTTTACGAATAGAAAACTAAGAATCCTAATTTAATCAAGTATTTACAGCCTTTGATTTACACTTTGTTGAACCATTGGCCAGTAATTACAGCTCAGATGTTTTTGAACATGATACCACCAGCTTACCTCCAGCTCCTATCTTTATGCCTTTTTTATTCTTATTTTATTTTTTGCCAAAGATCACAAGCTCCATCAGGATGGATGAGCAGCTTAGCTTTCTGAAAGTTAAATTGGGTTCAAGTCTGGACTTTGGTTTGATCCCTTCAGGACAAATCACAGAGGGATCCTAAAGCTACTCCTTTAAGATTTTAGGTTTATTTTGGGTCATTGCCCCAGTCTGATGTCAAAAGTGCTCTAGAGCCCTTTTTCATCTAGGAAGTTTCTATAAATTGCTGCATTCCATTTTCCTTAATCGTGACTCATCAGTCAGTCCCTCTGGCTAAAATTCCTATTGCAGGATGTAGCCACTGCTATGCTTCATTTAAGGGAGGTGGATCTGTTGATCAATGGTGCCTGCTTTTCTCCAAACATGATGCCTGGCATTGTCACCAAAGCCTTCAATCTTTGTCTCATCAGAACAGATAATTTTGTTTCTCATTCTCTGAGAGTCATTTAGGTGTCATTTAGAGAAATGTTTTCTATTTGTAATAAAAATGGCACAGATAAAATGTTTTTTGTGTTTTTATAACATTGTTATAATGGGATATTATGTTTAAAAGTTATGGCAAGAGATTAACTGAATACAAGAGTGAGGCTATAACATAAATAGATATGAAAGAAATGCAAAGCAAAATCCTACATAGTACTAATTGTTCATATTTCTGCCATTTAACGGATAATACAAATGTGTGAAGCCTGGAATAACAAATTGAAGAACAACTTTTAACCTCATGTTATTGGAGTTTGAGTAACTTGTTATACTATTAAAATAATGTTATTATGATCTTCTCTTCTTTATTTGAATAACTGAAATTCATCTTTTAAATTTTGTTGGTGGCATGTTGATTTTCCATTGCTTTGAAGTTTCTGTATACATGACAATTTAGATAATAGTGTTCTCTGGTATCAAATGTGCAACAGACATTTCTTAACACTTACCAGTACCAGGGGGAACTTCTTTTTTCTGTTTTGGTTTTTTATCGTGATAGGTTTGGTAATTTTCACTTTTCCTCTGCAAGATGTTACTAACTTTGTCACCCAAATCTTTACGAACATTTTCCTTCATGATGAGTGAATTGTCTCTGCATCTTCTGATCAGCTCATGTAAGGCTTGGTTCAGACTTGGATTCTTCTGCTTAGCTGTTGATATCAAAACGAGTGCAGAATCAAATGGCTGGCCACTGAAGAGTTCAAGAATTTTGTAGAATCTCCTTTTCTGCTCCTCCGTGAAGTTTTCTGGCTGCACAACCAGCAGAAACAGATGAGGAAGAGAAGCATGAATTCTATAACACAGTTCTACTTGGCCTTTCAATTTGTCTTCAGTTATTCTAGGATTAATCAGATCTGGTGTGTTGATGACAACTAGTTTCTTTTCCTGGATTGTTCTTGAAACTGTCATTGAAGAGTTTGGCTCTTCTCTTGGGTTGAACTCAGTCTTTCCCAGAATTAAGTTTCCAACAACACTCTTCTCTGGCCAGCTGTCTCCCAGGAGAATAACCTTTAATTCAGACACTGGAAATACAAAAAGAGAATAATAATAATGTAGAAGAGATCATTTACACTTAAATGTAGCTAACAAAATTTAACTAGTAGTTAGAATAATAAACACAAACTTAAATTTAAAGAATTGAGAAGAATTATTCATACATCACTCAAAAGGTTTAAATGAAAATCAGTTTTTCTTTAAGTTGGATTTAAGAACAGAAACATTCTAAATAAGTTTACCATATGTCTTTGTGTTTCTCAAATTAAATTAAAAATACTCTATTCATCCTAAAGGAGTATTTTTAGGTTAGAAAATTATTCATCCACATATTTGTATATATTTGAAGTATAAGATGATCCTTTGTGTCTTACAGAAAATCAATAATAAATCCCAATTTGTGCATACAATTCTCATAAAAAATAATATCAGTCATATTGAGTAGGGTCTCATTTCATCCTTGAAAAGAAGCACTTAATAAATGATTATACATTTCAGATTTAGTTGTATTTGATATATATGGGTTGGCTAAGAAAGAAAGAAAGACCTTTGTACCCTTAGAATATAAAGAATATTAATTATATATACTTATAAAAGTGATAAATGAAAAGCCATTTACTGAAACTTACTGAAAGGTGGAAGGAACTCAAAGCTACTTCCTCGTTTTATCACAGCTGTGAGAACAAAAGCAAAGAAAAGTGTTTGATCCTCATGTTTTATTAGAAAATTCATTCATACCCTACCCTGAAACAAGGGAGGCTCAATGGTGTTAATTAGATCCAAATGTCATATATTGCATTTACATACAGTATGTGGAAGCACATAAAACACATCACTACAACAGGTGAAAATAGCTGCTGTTCAGCGCTCTGAAATTATAAACTCTAGAAACAAAGACAGGAGTTCATGAGGGATTGCATTTGAGTCAATGAGTTGATGCAGTCAACTGGTTTTCCTCGGTTTGAAAAGTTTGGATCAATTTGACTGGATGATCTGGTGAACTGTAAAGTGCCATGAAATAACATGTGTTGGTATATGGCGCTATACAAATAAACTGAATTGAATTGAAATTGAATTGTTCTGACTTAATGATCACTTTTCCCTCTCGACTCATGAGAAAAACCTCTTTGCTGTCTGACCACTGTCAGTCACAAATCCTTCAGTATGTTTGCCAGCATCCTATGTATGTCAGCATCGAGCAGCCAGCATCACCACCTGCCCATCTCCATAGACCCCTAAGAGGTTTAGCCTCACTGGAAGTGATGTATCATGGCATGTTATCTAATAAGGGCTCTACTGTCCCGCTACCTACCTTAATAGACCGGGGCTCAAACCTCAACAGGGATTTCTCGTGGTTGCTGAACAGCAGCATCCTGCTTAAATCAGCCACATTTTGCGGCATATTTAATGCAGTCTTTTTACTACTTTTGTGAAGTTTGACGATGCATATTTTAATACTAACTTTCTAAAAATGTACTGGGGATGTTTAGCCTCCATATTATTCAATAACAAATCGGCACGGATACAAAGCAAGGCTATAAGTTTACCTTTTTTAGATAAGGCTAGGTTGTTTAGAATTTTTTTTTTTTTTTACAAAAAAACAATCATTTAAACATGTTGTTTCTGCTTAGGACTTTCAATGTTTTTTAGGGTATGTAAAATATTCAAAAACTAAAAAAATCCAGAAATCTGTAAATACTTATCAGTGCAAGATGCTGTTTGTAAAAAAGAAATCATGTAAATAGTGAATGTTGGCTGTAACGTTGTGTCTGAAAACTCAAAGAGGATTACATCCCACCTCGAAGAACATTGTGATTCACATTAGTGAACGTAATGATATTTCTAGGAGGCTTACCACTGTAAAATTAACACAATTTAAAGTGTTCATTAGTTGACATGTAGGAATTCTTTCAGATTTAATCTACAGCAGGGGAACTGATCTGAATAATCTAATGGATCAAATGAAGCTGCTATGAAAGATCAAATGGATATTTTGTAACTTTTGCGCTTGCACTGGGAAAAGAGATGCCCCTTGCTGGATATTTTGTAACTTTTGCGCTTGCACTGGGAAAAGAGATACCCCTTGCAAAGAGATGGATGTCACCTGAATAGAGCATGTCTACCACATTTGGCTTCAAACATTTTCTTCTTCCCTTAACAAAATACAAAATGAAAAATAAATGAAAAACTGATAAAGTGTCTACATTTTAACAAACATCGCCTTCTGATGCTTTGAAACAGGGAAAATAACAGAATGAATAAAAGATAAGGGGCAGTCATGGGGTCAATAAGGTAATGGCGAAAATTATGTCACCACCTGTTGGATTCCTACAGGCCAGGATGCAATCCCAACAGAACACCCTACTCCTCTTCCCTTGCACTCCCACAATCCCTCCACAGTGCCATCTCCTATCGAACCCAACACTACAGCCAAACCTGTCTCCTCAAGATGAAACTTCTAAATCTTTGCTTTTTCTTTTCTGTCTGGCTGACTGAATTGGGCTATAATTTGTTATTGGGGAGCTCAAGGTCAGGTCAGAAAGTGTTCTAGAGCTCAGAGAGGAGCATCAGGAAAATCAGCATGAATCCCATCAGAGAGAGAACTAAACCCGGGATGATGCAGGAAAAACCTCCCTATATACAGTAACATGTCCTGGATGAACCCATCTGTTTTTCACAAGCACTGCCAACCCACCTCTGTTAATCATTCCATTCTTCTTTAAATCTGTTAGCTTGTTAGGGCAGAGCGCCCTGAACAGAGCTGCTCAAGTCAGAAATATGATCCTGCAGCCAGGTTTCAGTAAAACATATAGTACTACATTGTCAGTATTCTTGCTGGGTTCTTGCCAGGGCTTAGATTTCTATCATTTTTTCCTAAATATCTCCAATTATCCATAATGATATATGGAACAGTTGTTTAAATATTCTGTCCCTCCCTGTTCTGCTTGCTCCTGCTTTGAATCCCTGGTGCCTCCTTTTTAACTCAGTTGGTACGTGTAATATTCGTATAATCAAAAGGGAGCGGAGCTACCTAACCTAACAAACAAACCTTGACACACCAAACCTAAGAGCTTCAATGGAGCCTTGTACCACACCTACCCCTGCTTGTGTATTAAAAAGACTCTGTATATTTTTACGCATGCAGACATTTCCACCCTCCCAAGTGGTAAGACGTCCTGCTAGTCTTTCAGCGCTAAGTCTTAGCCTACATTGGTGATGGCCCTGGTGGCCAGCTGGCTCGTGGGCCCTGCCGCCTATCCTTGGCCCCCGGGCTATGATGGTGCGACTGGTGGGGCCCCCCTCTCCAGAGGGGCTCTCGGGGGAAGGGGAGTAGCTGGCTCCCTGGAAGTGCAATAAGCCCCCCAGTCCTTTTCTCCCCATCCCCGGTCTCCTCCCTCTGCCTGCCTAACATTGCTACACACGTAGGATCTTGGGGAGGGGTCTTTACATTTTGCATTTTTTTGACAATTTTCACCATTTCAACATTTTCACAACACACATCTATGTAGGACATTGTCTGGTGGGGTGGGGGGTAAGGACACCGTGCAGGCTTATTTTGTGGGCCTCACCTCGGATTGCTCCCCCCACCCTCCCTCGCATTTAGACATTGAGGGTTCTGGGATGCTGATTGGGGGGTGCGCTGACGCTGCCTTTCCTGGGAGGGGGTGGACTGTGCTGGACATGTGGGCCATGTCCCCGGGGTCAGGCCCGAAGCAGGAACTATATAATACTAGATAGGTTAGTGTGGCTAACCTATCTAGTATTTTTAATTTTTTTTGGATTTGTCAGGTTGGTGTCTGAACTGCTTCCTCTCCCAAGAACATATAATTTCTCCACCTGTTAATGCAACATTTTATCAGTTTTAGACAGACATGGGCAATGTGGAGTCAACAAGTCATCTCCATGTCATGTATTTGTCCTACCCAGCCAATTAACCAGGTGAGTCCAATCTTCACCGTGAATTAACCTGTGCGATTATGACTCACCTGCTTAATTGGCTGGGTAGAACAAATACATGACATGGAGATGACTTGTTGACTCCACATTGCCCATGTCTGGTTTTAGATTACGGCAATCTGCTATGAACACCTCAGCTCAAAGTCTTCAAAAGTTTATCACTCTGTTTATCATGCCTATCTGAAGTTTACTACTAATTGTAAAACTTTATAACACCATTGCAAGCTGCATTCTCATGTTGGATCACCTTCTTTGTCCACTCTGAGACAGAGACACTGGCACAGTTATATCTATAAGACCATGCTTGGTCTGTTGCCCTCCTGTTTATGTAATTTGGTCCCATAGAGAAGTGCTTACTCTTGTTCTTTGTGTTGAAATTAAATTTGTTCCTCTGTTCCATTTGTCCACACAGAACTGGGAAAAGAGTTTTTTTTTGTTCACTATGCTCTATCTACACAAGATTTTCAACAAAATGACCTGAAACTGACAAATTTTTATTATACTGAACACTTTTAAGTCGAGACTGAGAGCACTCAGGAAACCACCTTAAACTGCATTTTTTTCTGGGTGGATCATCAAAATAAGTGGTCCTCCTAATTGTCAATTATTCTAGTGATATGTTTACATAAGGCCGTAAACAGAAACTTTTAAACAGAGCATGCACAAGCCCATTTCTCCTCATGCACGCTCTGTTTAAAAAGTTGCTGTTTGCATACGGCTCATACAAGCTTACTTTGCAAAGAAGATTTGCAGTATTTTCCATTATGTGTAAGACTAACCACCATATGAGCCTGAAAATGGGGACGAGCATGTAGGATATGGCCTGTAGGTAAACATATCACCACAATGATTGACAACTGATTAGATTAACTGATCCACAAGAGGTAAACACAACTACTTGCGTTAATGATTATTCCATCATAATCATGTTTACAGACCTTATATTCAGCTCTAAACAAACTTTTTTGACTTGTGTAGCCCTTTGAGCATTTCGTCTTACCATGTGTGCCCCTCTCAGTAAAAATGACTAATGATAATATAATGATAATATTTTAAAAAATGCCTTTTTAAATGTATTTTTAACAAAATACACAGTCCTCACTTGAATGCATCTAGACTACACCATAATCACATTAAATGTATGAGAACATAATTGTGGTACAGTGCCACAATTCATATTAAAGTGCAGTGCCCTCTATTGATAACTACAGAGGAGGAACATGGAGTATGACAAGAGGTGCAATAATAACCAAGGTGGGGATGGGGTGAGTGATTGTTTATATCTAAATTGCTTTCATTGAAAAAGAAATATAGGGCGCAAGATTATGAATTATAAGATAGCGAGCTTGAGCAGAGATATGCAAACAGAGATATGCAAGCATGTTTCCAAGGTGCTTACATGGCCTTATTCGATGATGAATAATGTGTCTCAGAGGAATCAGCTTTTCACAAAATTTTGGCCCCACTCTATTGTTTATACAGATATTATTTTTTACCATTAGAATAAAAAATTCTGATTGTCATTAGTCCAATTAATAATTAATAACTTTCCTTTATATTAATTAAGTGTAACAAAACACTAATTAAAGATAATTTTTACTTCCATGTCCACGTGCAATCAGATTAGTTAACATAGTGTTATTGGGTGTTTTTAAAAGCAATAATTAAACATAGATACT